>CM049400.1:21755000-22045000 GCA_026929865.2 Hyperoplus lanceolatus
CTTTGCCTCAGTATTTCACACTGATGATATCCTCCCTCGACGCTATACCAGGGGGCTTATTAAGAGACAGTGATGCTGCACCATCTTTTATATTTCGGATGTGAAATGACCCTGCTTGCTAGAGCGTACAGTAATGCCAAAATGTGTATTCTATCAAATGAAAAGCCGTTCGGTTCAGTTCATCTTTTTTAGACGCTGCAATTGCTGTGACATTAGACATGCAAAGAATACCAGTGCAGTGCTGATAGTGAAAATGGAATAACATCATGCAATAATGACAGAGAACCATTCAGATTGAGGTAATGAAATTGACGCATTTGATTAAATTACATTCCTAGTTACATGCATAAACAAATAACCAATCATGCAATATGTATTGCATTACATTGCAAGAGTCAACCTGCTCCTATACCTTAGCAGCCTCCACCATGCGAGCTGTAGCATCAGCCAGGAGTTTGGCTGCAGCCAGCAGTTTCTTGGAGTTGTCGACGTCAACTTCTGCCTCTGCATCAGATCTCATGGCATTGACCAGGTCAGAGGTGGCCTGGGCTAGCACTCTGGCCTGACGCACCATCTCACCTGTTCACACATAAAGACAACAGTATTGTGAGTGCAGAGGCGGATGGATGCCCCAACACAATCATCGAGATAATCTCAACTAGGACAACAGCACAAAAGACAAGCCCATGTAATAGCAGCGCAAATTCAGTGATGTGATTCGGCGCCTTTGTGCAATTGCATTTGCTTTGTTGTTCAGTGATCACAGTCTGTTTGTTGTGCTGATTGTTGTAGATTTAGAGTCATTTTGACAGCCAGAACTTTTTGACAGTAATGTTTACATTTCTGTTGAGTTGTTATCATTCCTTTAGCCGAGACTTTTTGTCAAATCTGTGCCGGTTCAGGTTTATTCTAAGCACCAATATTACCTAATTAGCATAGCGTTTCACGTTTTCATCTAAGGCTAAATTGAGACTGTAGGTATTTCTATTCTTGGCTAATCTGGCGAGTTAAACATTTATGCAGATGCAAAAATCAGTAGAAACGGTGGACGAATGAATATCTTCTAAATGTCATATTATTAGAGTATCACTAAGATATTTCTGTGTGTTTCTGTGTCTTGCGGCGTCTTATCATTGTTTTTTCACCTTCTTGATCTTTTACAGCAGAAGGTTTTCCATTGAGTCATCCTCTCTCAAAACAATGAAAGCCTTTTGGAATATACATCTCCACACACACTTCTATAAAAAGCTGTGTTTCCCAAACACCCACCTCCAGCTCGAAATAACTCACCCAGAGAAATCAACAAGAGACAAGACATTCAGGTGCTTTACAACCTACATCCAATGGCCTTGGGGATCAACCAACACACTATCTGTAGAATGAACTCCAAACACTGAATACCGATCTATTGCTGAAGATTTTTTTTCTTTTCTTTTTTCTTGCTGATTTATTGAAAGTCCTTCCAAAAAATGCCCAGGTCATGTGTTTCCTTTTACGTTTTCAAAGCCTCCGTGACGCTGATTGGGACCAGATTGAGAGCTGTGTAGTGGTTTTGGATGACATGTTTCCTACAACCCCTTGAGAATTGGCTGTGATTGGAAATTCTTAAGCCTTCATGGCTCGAACCCAAACAAATAGCCTGAGCTTTGAAAGATTGAATTTTTGTTAAATTCTTTTACATCACTTAACATAGAGGGCAATCAAAAGAAGTCTATCGTGCAGTCTATCCACATGAGAATAACTCAAGCAAAAGCAGGTATTCATTAAAAATTAGTTAAGTCCATGTTGTGTGTAAAAAAAGATTTGGATAGACAGAGGAGGCACCAAACATCTCTCATTTTAAAGGTGGAGTCAGTGATTCTGGAGAATGCTTGTTGTGAAAATCAGTTAATATCTCCTCATGATCCTGTCTTTACTGTGCGTGCAGAGCACTGACAAATTAATCCCATGTTAAAACCCACATCCAATGCTTTGTAAACGGACATGTAAACAAAAGGGAATGTAAACAAAGGGGACCCACCATTAGGGCTGCACAATATATCGAATTTTCATCGCGATGACGATATTGGCTTCCCACGATGACGTGTACATGTGCGATATTTTAAATGTGTGCTCAGCTGCGAAGCAAATCAATCCCTCCCCAAACCACTCACTGATCATGTGCCTGTTCATGCTCCAACCTGGCAACCCCAGGTTCCCCGAGAGCTGTCAATGTAAGTCCAGTGGCTCCGCCCCCAAAGTGTGCACAATTTTCTGCCGCATAGATAGAAAGCACTCCAAGAGCCGCGCGAAGAAGCAAGCTTCTGCTGCTTATCGCACGAGCGAGAGCAGACATCTGCGCTTGTGAAATCACATACATCCCCTTGTTAGTCTCTTTTTTTATGTGGGGCCGGATTCATAACCCATTATTACATGACACTTTGCCAGGTCTGTTATCCAGCCAGACAGACCGCTGTCAAGAGTATAATGTATAGCGAACGGGTCACCTAAGGACCTACGTCATAGTTTTGATGGATAGACGTCCACAAACAGGGCTACTCGTTCAGAAAACAATGGAATATTTTTTAAACACGTCTTTGCATGTATCAGGAGAGCAGGGAACACAGGAGTCATGGTTAATATCCGACAGGACTCCAGCAAGACGACGTGAGTACGTTTTGCTTCAGGCTGCAGCCCGCCATGTAAATGTTCGGCAGTCATTTTCTCCGTGAATTGTGTTATAGATTTTGGGGGATAATGCTTTGTTAGCTAGATGGAGCTCTGGTTAAGCATGTTGGCCGATTACATTTACTGTTTGTACAGTGTGCGAGTCTTGAGTTGTGTTAGCAAAACAGTAGCTCTGTGGCTAACAGCTGAGCCGGAGCCTTCAGTCAGCTGAAGCAGTCTAGCGGGGCGAGTAGACTATTCCACCGTTGCTAGTTCGTATCCTTGGTCGTTCCTATTTACTGGCGTATTGAACTACGTTTTCATTACATAAGAACCTAGTGGGTTTGCAATGACTATTCCAGTTAGTAGACAAGCTCCCAGGGTTGCTAATAACTCCATACAGTCAGTGCCTCAGCGTACACACGACCTGAAGCGAAGATGAAACCTCGCGTTGGGAGTAAAGGCATGAGAGGCAGCAACATTTAACTAACGTGTTGCTGAGTGTTACCTGCCACTTCCCATCTCCGTCCTTTCAAATTAAATTCCGACATAGTAGAGCATATAGGTTGTGATTTATTTTGACAGGGCGCAGCTCATAATATACTTATTTTAGTTATACATTGTGGGCACAATTTTATTTAGTTCAAAATCAAGTTTTATACACATCCATCATGCAGGTACAATGAATGGAGTAAAATATTTTATATTTTGCTTTTAGGAGATGCAATGAGGTCAGGTGAGGAAACAAAGATGTGTTATTCAACAGAAATGTAGCACAAGGAAAAGTTAAAGCAGTGCTCTGTTGATTTGATTTTGAGTAAAGTTTTGGTGCAATATTTTGATTTATATTTTCTTTGTGGAAATGCATTGACTTCAGGTAAATATTTATTATATTTATGCAAATATATGTACATTATCAGTAATATTGCATAGCCGATCACATGGATATGAAAGTGCTGTTATGTTTACGTGACAATCCAATAAAAATATTTTACTCACTACAATTACTGAATAATCGTGGTAAAATATTGTGATATCAATATTGACCAAAATAATCGTGATAATCATTTTGGGCAATATCGTGCAGCCCTACCCACCATAGCTACAAGTAACATGGCTGTTTACAGAGCCAAAGCTGTGTGTTATAACTAGGGTTGCAAAGGGGTGGAAAGTTTCCGGTAAATTACCGGAAAGTTTCCGGAAACTTTCCACGGGAACTTTCGCTCGGGAATTTTGGGAATATTCAAAATTGGAAATTATAGGAATTAACTAAATGGTGGTAACTTAAATGATTTTTTTTTTCATACAAACATAAATCTAAACATTTAAACACTATGTTTGTTCATAGGCAGACATCCATGCAAAATAATACGATTAAAAAACATTACATTTGAACAGATTTAGGGGAGAGTGGCCTAAGTTGTGTCACTTTTTACTCAAAGTGACTTTAAAGTAAGGCCTTGACAGTAAAGTCTCCAACTCAAATATATACATATATTTCAGGGTGTTGTGCATCCCTGACAATAAAAACTTTGGATCTGGAATAAACTGTTGACGAAATATAGCTTTCGGAAAAAAGTTGTCTTGTGGCACAACTTGCCCCCGGTGTGGTGTAAGTTGTGCCATTGGAGAAAATACCATGGGGTAAATTGTGCCATTGATATATATCTCATAAACTGTATTGCAAGACACATCCATTACTTACGCCACTTACTTAAAACTCACCTAGGCTCTTTGGCACAAATCACCTCAACCCCAGAATTTTGGATAATAAGCATGATGCAGCAGTTTAGGGCTGACATCGTCCTAATTATATAGACACAAAGTGTAGCATACTAAAGCACTAAAACATGTGTCAAATGTTTTCAAACTTGTCTATAATTGTTCAGACACAATAATCAAAAAACATTGATCATGGAAATTTTACTTTGAAAGGCAAAACACAGTTTTTTGAGCTTAAATGTGCTTATATCTTATTCCATGTTTCTCCCTTCTTTACAGGATGAGTCAAATGGATGGCTCTTCTTAAATATGTGGTCACATTTCCAATTTCTTCTATGGTTATCTAGAAACAATGGGTGGCACAAGTTGCCCACTGGCACAACTTAGGCCACTCTCCCCTATTTGTAAGAAGAGCTTTATCAAGTTTTGATTATTTTATGAACAATCAATAATTTCCCTGAACAACAAAAAGATGCATGTTGAGTAAAGTTTTACTCATCTGTCTGACCCATGGGGTCTGACTCCACCCATTCAATGAATAAAGTCAAATGCCCCCAATGTGATGGAGGAATGCACAGTGCATGTAGGGGGCGTGGCCTCAGTACCCCTGCAGTAGGATGTGTGCTATGTGCAATTTGCCTAGTGTACTTGCATAAAATCTGGTTGTTTTAGTCAAGATTATGCTAAAATATATTGTCCCCAACTATATTTAAAATCACAGTTTAAGCCTCTGTAAACCTGGTCTAGCAAAAACAAATTTATGATATCAAGTTGGGTGTCTCAATAAACTTTAAAAAAAAATCTGATTTGAAATGAAATGTTCATAAATATATTAAACCTTTGTGTAAAAACTGTTTTTACAGTCTAGAACGTTTGTCTGGACTGAAATAACATAGTTGGGTGAATTTAGTGCATTGGGTTGCTTTAAATTTAGTAAATTCCCGTTTATTCCCATTAATTCCCAAAATTCCCATAAATTCCCATGGAAAGTTTCCAACTTTGAAAATTCCCGGAATTTTGCAACCCTAGTTATAACACTGGATTTGTACACGGCACACACATTACGGACGCGTAGCGGATCGCGAAGAGATATCGACTCATTTTGACAAACATTTTTTAAAAACAAGCTTTATCCAGAATTAGCTGACTCCACCTTTAAAATAATTATCTAGCTTCGAGTCAATTTTTTCCTTGCACTCACCAGCGTCACCCATGGAGGTGAAAATGTTCTCGGTCACGTTCATGATGGTGTCAGTGGCCTGGTCGTAGCGTCCTATGGGCTCTCCACAGCTGGCGTAGTGGCGTACATGCTGCAGCAAGTCGCTGAGTGCCTGGCTCACCACGCCAGCTGCAGCGCCCACTTGCTTCAGCAGCTCTCCGTCGTCGCTGGCCGAGCGGCAGGCCTTGACACAGGTCTCCACAGAGCGATCCACCAGCTTCCCCGCCTCCACAAGCTGCTCCTGGCACACTGGGGAGCTGATGGTCGGGCTCACCACCTACAATCGAAGAAAAAAAACACAGTCGTTAGCAGAAAAAGATCTTGTAAGAGGGATTACAAGAGTTGAAGACTATTATTATGATGCTATACACAGGCCTCATCCAAGGTACATTTTGGTCATTGGGCATTTCAAATTTCAACTTTTATTTCAAGTCATAGTCAAGTCAAAGTTTATTTATAGAACACAAGATTTAAAACAACCTCAGTTGACCAACAACATATTAGGCACATATAGCCTAAGCAACATGAAAAAAACATAGCATAATACAATATCGAAATGTCAAACTTCAGCTTGTAACTTGTATTAAAAGCCAGTTCAAAGAGGTGAGTTTTAAACCACGATTTAAAGTCATCAATGGACTGAGCAGTTCCTATGTGTATTAGTTTCTGAAAATACAGCTTTCAAGATATGAAACAAAACCCTGTTTTTAAATGAAAAACAAATGTACATTTCCATATCAAACAATGGCCAGTCTGATGCTTTCTGCTTGGAGGATTTTCTGCCTGCTATGCTATGGGTTTGTCCTTTACCTATACTTGGCTACTGAGACGAGCGAGTTTTCAGTTCAGTGTACCTTGGTGCAGGCTACCAGCTGCGAGGTGGACAGGGCACACTGAGTGGCAGCTGCGATCACCCGGTTCTGCAATATGGTGTCCTCTGCCACCTGGGCCACGTTCTTGGCCTTCAGGACTAGCATCGCAGCTGCATTGGCCACTGCTTTGGCCAGATTCATCAGTGTGTCCTGCAACATATTAATCAGTGTCCTTCACTGAAGCACAGCTGCGCACACGTGACTGGGGAGGGGACAGGGGGAAGGTAAATGTTTTTCAACTCATTATGTTCAGCTGATGTAGTGGGAATACTGGACAGTAGACATTCATTAAAGGGGTAGTTTAAGATGATGTATTTTTAGGAGCTGAATAATACCTTATATCTGTGGTATTAAGTAAAGGAATTAGATTACACAACAACAATACTCTTCTTCATGTGGTTGGACCATTATTGGCTCATGAGTCATTTTCTGCAGGGGATTAACACTAAAGACACTGGCTGTATCCAGGCTGTGAGAAGACATCTAGGAGCTTTAAGATGCCTGTGTGAGGTAATAAAGCTATAAAATAAGCTTGTGTTAATGGAACTCTAAGACACTTGTCAGTTTTCTACTGAAAGTCCTCATTGTGACCCGTTGTTGTCATATCCGCATACAGTACAGTAGCAGTCAGACAGTGTGTATTGAAAATTGAAAGGTGGGGCCTGATAATCTGTGTGTGTATTCCTGTTTGGTCTGGCACTGTCATAGGAACGCGTCAAACCTGGAACTTCTCGTCGGTCTCTCCCTCCCCCATGTGACGGAGCAGGTCCCCGCTGGCCTGACCGATGCTTCCTGCCGCGGTCAGCACAGTCTGCCTGGGCTGTGTATAAGAGGATGACATCACCACATTCATTATTAACACACACACACACACACACACACACACACACACACACACACACACACACACACACACACACACACACACACACACACACACACACACACACACACACACACACACACACACACACACACACACACACACACACACACACACACACACACACACACAGGGCCTCAGTGGATTGATCTGAAACAGATTTCTGGATCAAAAACTGGATCATTCATCTTTACTGGGACGCTGTTAAAAAAGAAAAAAGAAAGCAGGGGGTGGTTCAACAACACTGCATGTGGCTTTGCAGCTACCGGGATTTAAGGCTAGAGGAAGTCCAAAGTAGGCATGGGACGAGCTGCTCACTTAAAAGTACACATTTATTAATGTTCAGAATATTCTATGTTGTTCAAAAAAGAAAAAGATTGTGTTCAGCAATATTGCAATATCGCGACCGTGGCTCAGGTGGTTAAGCGGGTTGGCCAATGATCCAAGGGTTGGCGGTTCAATCTCCGCTCTGCCACCTGTGTCATGGTTGTTGTGTCCCTGGGCAAGACACTTCACCCACCTTGCCTGGTGTGAATGTGTATGACTGCTGTATGTTTGAGGTGGTGGTCGGAGGGGCCGTAGGCGCTGAATGGCACCCACGCTTCCGTCAGTCTGCCCCAGGGCAGCTGTAGCTACTATGGTAGTTTACCACCACCAGTATGACTGTGTGTGAATGAATGGAACCTGGAACCCTGTAAAGCGTCTTTGAGTGCCTTGAAAAGCGCTATATAAATCCAATCCATTAATACCGTGATACAGTGGTATTTTTTGCTTAAGGTTATCATACCGTCGGAGTATCATACCAGTTGATGCCTAGTCCTAAGTCAGTGCACTACTCAGCAGGGGCGTCTCCTTACCTCGGCAGCTGCGGGCTCCACGGATCTGAGCAGATCCGACACGGCTCCCGCCAGCATCCTGGCAGCGCCCATGAGCTTGTGTCCGCTGCCCACCTCGTCATCCATCAGAGCTGCCAGCAGCTTGACGCCCCGGGACATCTCCGTGAGGTTGGAGGAGATGGTAGTGATGGCGCAGCCCACAGCTGTGTAGTCGGTCTCCGTGGGCTCACCTGGAAAGAAAAAAGGATCTCCATTATTACAAGCTATACACCTAAACCTTTGGATGTGCATCTTCATTTGCTGTGCCACTACTACATTGATTTTAATATAGAAATGTGCAATTTTTTTTATTAAAAAAAGAAGGGTTTAGTTGCATATCAGGAGTTTTTTTTCAGAAACTAATGCATACACGTTTTTTCCATGTTGCTTAGCCTGTATGGCATGTGCCTATATGTTGTTGATCAACTGAGGTTGTTTTAGTGTGCTATATAAATAAACTTTGACTTGACTTTGACTTGGAATAAAAGTTACATTTTAAAATGAGTGTGTGTCACATGACGTAACACACACACATCAGTGTCATAATTAGGGGCCTTTTGAAACGGTTCCCCTGGGATGAGCAGCATATTGATGGGGCAAGTGGCCATGGAGAAGGAAAAACTTTGGTAATAGACAGTGGAGGAAGCATTTAGTGCGAGCAAACAGATGGCGAGGTAAGATTAAAACCCTGCAATAGGCTTGGCAGGGGACCTGAATGGCATGTGGCCAAGCAACATAGGGAGCAGAGAGAGAGAGAGAGAGAGAGAGAGATAGAGAGAGACACACAGCCAATAGGTTGTGCTTCAAGACAACGAGTTCAAGATATATGTATCGGTAGATGTATTCATCAGGGGAAGAATGGGAAATAAACCTTTAAAAGTGAGTAAGTGCATAACACTGGTGGAGAAAACATTTATATTGATTCCCATCCTAGGGGTTACAGTAATGCAAAGATAGAGCAATATTTTTGAACAACAGGGCCATTTCCTTTAGAGCGTTGTGTCCAGTAGAAATAGATGATAACTGAAAATCAAAATTAGTGTGAGTGTTCTATCGTTTTTACTGATTAGTATTCTCCCTTAGCACTCACCTGCAGTGAGATTGACCACAGAGGCTGTTCCAGCGGTGATAGCATCAACCTGAGAGTGGATTTCATGTTTGGATTCGTCCACTTTGTTCTGAACCCAAACCCTGGATGCCTTTTAGTGGAGGAGGAAGAAGGAGGAGAGCAATTGGCCTTCATCACAGTGGGGGATTTTCCAGATCGTATAAACTTTTGCATGCAGGATTAAAGGACTACGGTTATACAACACCCACAGCTTTGGAAACACTCAAGCATCAAACACAGCCTCCATTTACATACAGTCCGGTCTAATTATATTTGACAAATATGATGCACTCTGATGTGCTGTCGATGCTTAATTTGAACTAAGCTGTCTTTGCTTTGTAAAACCGGAGGCTGGAATATCACCATGCAAACATTGTACAGTTTTTGGAAATTGGAATTCATGCAGTTGCTGTAAATGATGAGATTATTTTATTTATCAAAACTGCTAAAACATTTTTTCAAAAGTGTAACAGTAAGTGGAACAATGATTTACCAAGTCGTGGCCCAGTGGAGGCAGATTGTCTACATGTCCTAGGTCAGTCTGAGCCTGCTGCACAGCATGCATACTGCTGTTGATGGTCCCCATCAGCGCCTGCTGGGCATGACTCTGATAATAACAAACAACAGAGACACGCAGTGTGCAAATGACTAAACAAAAGCAATCCTAATACACAATATGCATTTGATGTGGGTACAAAACTATGAATCCCTGACTGGCAATTTAATGTGCATACACCACAGGAGACAAAGGGGCTTTTAGTGTGAGAATAAGGAATTATTCATATACTATCTCAATCTCACAGAGCTCTCTATGCTCTATTATTTCTGGATCATTGTAAACAGCAGGGTCCACAAGCAATATTTCAAAGGTTGGAGATCAGTTTTTGCATTAGAAAATGTTAGAAAGATGTACCTGAGCACTGTGCTTTAATTACAAAAGGAGAATTAAACACAGCGGCAGTGCTACATTGTTTACTCATTCCCTAATAGTTTTTGGTTGGCACACAGTTTTTCAATCGCACATATTGGCCCTTCAAGGTTGGGGTTGCTGAGATTTCATATCAAAATATGCTGACACATAGGGGGGATGGGACATTTGTCTGGGACACTGTGTATTTGCTTGCGAGGTAAAATGCTCTTACTCACCAGTGGGGGCATGTGTCCTCTGTGCATCTGCCCTGTGGTGATCTGCTGCTGTGCCGAGGGCATGGTGCCCATATTGAAGGTGTCAGGGCCACCCACAGACCCGGAGCGAATTATACCTGGAAGTGCTACTGAGCCGTGCTCCACACGCCCCACCCGATTGAACTGCTGCTGTAGAATAGTGGACCTTGTACGGGAGAAAATAAATCATAGGCAGTAGAAGAATTACATTTTCAAGCACACTTTTAATCATGGAGTGGTTTCATTGTGTATAAATATTCAACGTAAAATGCGCTAGCTTCATGCAGATGCAATCAAATCTGTGAGCTTCTGGTGATGTGGAAAACTAAGGAGATGAAACATGGTGTGTAGTTGATGAAGATGACGATGCTCATGATGCTTTCCATCAACTTTTTTTTCTCTTTTTGAAAAACTATCGGATCAATTTTAAATGATTTTATTTTAAGATGAATCATCTGTCTGTCAATACAATGTGTCTGCATTCTGTTTTGCACATTGACTTATGGTTGTGTTCAGGAGTTGACTGTTCTACCCTGTGTTGCCTGAGTGGATATGTACATTTTGATTTGAATCTGAATTGCTCCCGATGAGAGCGCAACTCATGTTAACAAATGTTCCCAAAGTGAGCGAGCGAGCATTGTCAGAAAAAAAATTGTGTGGAAAAATGTCCGTTTTCCTGCCCAGCTTAACAGATGCTCCTGACTCCATTCGTTAATTATGGCTTGTTTTGAGAGGCAGCAATTATGTTTTTGTTCTGAGTACCACAACATGAGTCAATTGGCCCATAAACGGGAGGAATATGATGCCTCATTCTGCTAGAGAGTGCTTTCACTAAGAGCCATGTGGATTTCCGGTAACAACACATTTCCACAGAAACCTTCGTCCATCAGCATCGCCTTAATTTCCATCAGTTTCTACACTACACTCTAAAGAGACGACAAGTTACTGAATAAAACAGTGTCCAACAAGATATCTTAACTCTCAACTTCCAAACGATGCAGCTTTCTTTTTGGCAAATAAGATGATAATTTACTGGCTTTACCCTGAGGCACGTTTTGTGTTTAGGTTTTACAAAAACTAAAATTGTACGAGGAAGCAAATCAAAACAATTCTATTCTAGTCATCAACATTAGTGTTCGTTTAATTTAGAAATTCGAAGTCCTGTTTCATTGTTTAAATCTAACACTAACACCTCTTGGGGTTACTATGCTGGGCACGCAGAAATGCAATTACATGCACAATTAAACAATCAGGTTTAAATTCATAACTAGACGGTGCTCTCTGAAGCAGAATGGTCAGCACTCTGGTGCACAGACAATACAGAAGATAACATATGAGAACTACTCACTTCTTGGGGGAAACTGATTCCTCCAGCATGGTGGCCTCCTCATCTCCCTCAAGGCCAAAACGATCCTTACTCTGCTTCTGTAGAGAGAATGGCAACAGAAGTCACAGTGAAACAATGTCAGATAAATGTGTGGAGAAATAAAAAGGAAAGTATGTTGACTAAATTCAAGTATTTACTTAACATTATTACTTGCCTTCTTCAGAATGATATCAATGTATCCAGCAATAAGTTGGGATATCTGCTCTCCCTCTGTAGTCTGGACAGAGTAGTAACTCTCCTGGTACTCTCCGAAATCCTTTGTAGTGCATTGAATAAAAGCAGAGATTCAGGGCATGTCTATTTCAACATCTATCAACTGTAGCATTGCAAACACATTGTTAGCCCTATGGTGCTAACATATTTTCTTTAAATGCAATGAAGTTCTGAATAAACGTGGCAACACCCACATTATTTCTACCTTTAATATTAAAAGAGAAAATTATTCTATGGTGCATCTTATTCCTCCGGAGCTGATTAAAAATTTGAATCTCAGAACTCACTTCAAAGCATTCTACAGAAACCCAAGGGAGAACGTTTTTTTTGTTCAAATCAATGTTGGCAAATATACCATGGAGTATTTTGAATTTGCATAATCTATTAATCTTTAAATGGAGTGCCACTTTCCAATATGGGAGGAAAACAGCCAGTGCTGTTGCCAACAGCTGGTAAATAAAGCAAGCTAAGGACTGTAAAATATGTAGCTTTCTAAGTAAGTTAGGACTGAGGACCACACAGTACCAGGGTGAAGCTCTTGGGGGAGGCAGCCCATCTCTTGACTGTTGTCAGCGGCCACTCCTGCACCACATCCTTGGTCTTTTCCTCCACTCGCATCACTGACTCTTTGGTTATCCCCAGCAGCCGCGGGACAAGCTTATTTTTACCCTTCATCTTCTCCTGTCAGATAGAGGCAAACATCAGACATACATTTTTACGTCGGTTGCTAAAACACCTACACACACAGATGAGTCATTCAAGGCAGCGGATGCAGAAACCGCTGTGCTATTGCTTCTGCTGGTGCTGCTTGCCACCCCCCCCCCACACACACACACACACAGTGAGTGCCTGTGGCCTTGAAGCCCCCCGAACGGAGGAGAGGAGGAAGGGGGCAGCTGTGAAGTGACCCAGCAGAGTTCAGCCTTGTTTAATGGCTGCTTTATTGAACACAGGTCTCCACGGGGCTTCAGTCGTTGTCAGCTGCACACACCAGCATGGGGCTTCCACCACCAGCTCTCTGCCTGAACCAGCTCTTAGTGCCCTCCACTCGCTTACCCACTGGATAACTATTACAACTCACTTCACAGACTGAGCATACACTTGGCATGCCTCCAGGGGGGCCAGAGGACAACACGGAAATTAGGGAGTTTGTAGAGAAGAGGGTATTTTAGAAATAGCTATTCTGTTATTTAAAATCTCTGGGTCAAAAAATGGAGAGCTCTGAGAAAATCGCACAAAGGCCGACAAGTAAGAAAAGCTCATTGGTTCAGGCCTCTTAGAACACAAGGACAGATAACATTATCCCAGTGTTTGAGATGTCTTAGTGCAAAGGTTTATTAAAAACCTTCATTGTTTGGGCTCACGTCACTTGAACGGCATACTTATCAAGGCTTTGCTCAAGCGGGAAGTTTGATTGTGTGCTCTGAAGTGGGTAGCTGAGGTATTATATTGTTTAACAATCTTTAACCTTGATTATTGTTGGAAAATATTTGCTCACGTAAAAGATCACGATAGATCACAACTGTACACATGTGCCAGACAGCTGCAACAGAGACACACACATACAGTACATGCAGGCTTTTTTTTTTTACTCCCCATGTACATTATTTCCATATCTGAGAAGTTTGCAGCAATAGAAAGCTTGCCAGCCTAGAACCTGTAGCGATTAAAGGCCCAACAAATGAGAAATGGAAGATTTAAATGATCTCTTGGATGTGCTTCAACAAAATCCAGGTCTTTGCTTTAGCCTTCCGCTGGCATCAAGAGCTAGAGTGCAGCAGGAGTGAATTATTTAACAGAGAGAGAGTCGAAATCTCCATCACTACATCTCCTCATCGAACACAGACGGTGCTCGCATACTTAAAACGTGCACACTCCTCCACGCACGCACACTCTCGCACACAGAGCCCATCCGAGCCCAGTAGTCGGCTTTATACACGGGGCCAAACATTCCATTTATCGTCCACTAAGACCCCAGAAGACACTTTCCTGCAAGTTCGTTACCAAATGGGCTTCCGTCGGAGAGCTTTTATGATATCTGTTGGTGCACAAGTTTCAGCTCCGAAGCCTCGGATTTGTGCTGATAATGGGATTTTTGGGTGATTTCAACAGGCTTTCATACCTGTTTCACGGCACAGTGGACATCACGGAGACTTTTCTAATCACAGCCGCCACTCATTAGTACAGAAGCATTGCTGGCCTGTCTCCTATAACTACATGTGCCATTATATGTATATATGGCTCAGTAATTGCTGAAAGGAACAAAGGATTTCATTTTGTTTTATTTCCCGTCATTTGTATCAGTTTACATTGTGCTGCGAGCACTGTGGGTTCATTGATCTTGAGATCTGTGCACATGGCGACAATAGCATACCGAAGTCTGAAGGGGAGAAGAAACGTGAGCGGTCAGATAAACAAACTTGTCAACAAGCTCACTGTTGAGCCGAATTACCCGTCATTTTATTTCATGGGTCAAACTTTTAAAGGACATTTGCATTCACCGTTCCCTTTTTTAGTTTGTTAACAACCCGAGTGATCCTCTGACTGCTTGTGTTCCTTCTCCCTTCTGAATCTTATTTTTTGTGATTTCAATATCACATTCAAAGTACAAACTAGACTACTACACATCATTATGGAAGAGCAAAATACATGTCATTATCCTTTTGATGGCAGATTAGTTTTTGTTCTGTTGGAATGTGAGCATATTGTCTACTATATTATTAAACCAATATGTGCAATACATTTGTGAAACATTCTGTAAATGAGCCAGGGTGCCAGCTCGTACCTTGACCAGGAAGAAGGAGACTCCGTATGTCGGCAGGGACCTGGCGAGCTTCACGTATTTCACTTTGGCCTCAATCTCCGTCATCTCTCCGCAGTCTTTATGATCCTGGACCAACAACAAGCGGTTACACCTTCACCCACTCAAGACTGATCTATACATGTGTTATGTGTTACGTTATGTGATCTAACAGTGTTTTGTATTTTGCCTCAACAGAGAACAAATGACTTTAATTGCCATGGGCTGCCAACAGTTTCAAACACAGGATTTTTTGCCGTGAGACATTGGAGCGACGTAATGCACATACTTGGAATATCTTCTTCTCGGACCCTCTTTGCTTGATGTACTCTTTGGGTAGGAACTCCTTCAGGCTACGGAGATAAATGACATTTTTACACGGTTACCCCTTTGAGCTACAGGCATTTCCTTTTTTTTCTATTAACATACCTCCACATATGAGGTCATTCTTGCCCTACTGCCTAGATATATCAGAAAACAGCTGACATCACCACTAAGCTTTTTCCACGGGAGGAAATCCCTGAAGCAACAGCAGCCTGTGCCGAAGGGCTAGATAACAACCACTGTGTGTAGAGCACAGCTGTGGACTGAACATTTGAGAACATGCAGAGCTGTGGTGATTGTTGGTTGTGTCGTGCATTTTTTTTGATAAAAAAAAGAGCTTACTCTAGGAATCCGGGCTTGTGTTTGATCTCCACATGGGGTCCGAACTGGATCTGAGCCTGGATCCCTGCAAACTCACAGGCCTTATCAAAGGAGACGGGGTGGGATCCATTCAATATATCATCCCTAGCCTGGAGGAGACATGAAAAGAGAGAGAAGGGGTATGGAAGAGTTAGTGAGAGGCGGAAAACACACGTGCAGGAAAAAAAGGACAGAGTTACAAAGTTGTGAGATTTATCCAAAATTCACCCAGCTGAGCTCCGTAATGAGCACTTAATTGCTTTTGAATGCACGGTGGCTTCAGAGAAGATGTGTTCTAAGTGAATGACTAAGTGTATCTCTAGAGCAGGGACATCATATCTGGGACTCATCCACACAGGGGAGCAAGAATAAGATCTGTTTGTTACGATAATAAAAGCCTGCCTTCTACTGGCTTTCAAATGGAGCAGCTCCAACAATTCGTCATCACAGCCCCGTTATGTGTTATCAAAAAGGAAAGCACATTACAGAAATGCATGAGTCTCCTTTCGCAATATCCCATCTGCATTACAGAATGGCCCCCTCAATATGTTGTTAAATCTAACAAATGTTTTCCTTTTCCAGGATGCAAAAAAAAAGCCCATTTGGTGCTGCTGAGACTTCACTTATGTTTGGAGTGCAATTTTTACAGCCAGCCTGTCTACATTATCTGCACTATTTAGGTAGATGGAAAGGAAGAAGCCTTTGTTGACATCTTTCAAATGGGCCTTTGTTGACATCGTTCAAATGCCTGTCAGTTTGTGATGTTTTCTCCAGGGGGCAGTCAGCTCTGCTTCTCCGCCTTCTCTCACTGCTGCAGAATGTATGGCTCCAAAAGCTGAGTGTCTTCGCTGACAGTGAAAAAGGCCCCTACATCAGCGCTTTTAGCATTAGCATATCAGTGCATGCTGTGGACTCAGCTCACTCTTGCATCCCACTACATGAATGAAAAACTAAGGGGCAGCTTACTGCTGTAATGAGGAAAACAATCTCCTCCACTCACAATCAAGGCCCTTCCCTACAGTGCAATTCACAGTGGAGTACATAAGCTACCAAGGAATACAACAAGATGCTCTGATATAAGCCCTCACACATGCCCTTCACCCCGGTATACAATGATTTCAAAATGGCATTATGGGGTGGTTATGCCAGAAATTAGAGAACAAGATGGAAAAGTGTACATTTGAATATAAGCATTGCTTGCTGGATGCAGACTGGTTAATATATAGTATAATACATTTCCCAGAAAGTCCCAGGTATTTGGAATGAATAACAATGGTCAGTGTGGGTTAGCATTAAAATGACAATCGGTCCCATAGAGACGTAGAGTGTAGCGCAGTAAATGTGAATGTTGTCACAACTTGACATTTCACAATTAGAGTGTTGAATGCACATGGGTATGTTGCTGTCATGTTTTTGGAGCATCCTGGTTATGTGTTTGCATATGTAAATATGGTTTCAGAAACATGGAGAGGCTATTCTTTGTTTTGAGAGAGTCGGATGTGCAAGCTAGTGGACAACCTAGAATACTGCTTGATAAAAATCCCACACGTCCTCAATTCATGTTCCCGGTACGTTGTCACTAAAGAGAAACACACAATGAGAATATATGTCTTCATGATACACACCCTGAAACGAAAGGTGACTTTTTAATGTGAACGATACATTTTCATCAGTTTGGGCTCTCATCTTCCATTACTGGTGATAAGACGAAGGAGCCAATTTCAAGCAGGGTGGTAAACGCAACAGTGGTCAGGCAGTCAGAATACCAAAAATCAGACAGCTCAGTCAGTCCGGAAATTATAGTTTGACACGAAGATTATCAGCAACATGTATATTAGTCAAAACATTTATACAAGGAGGGAAATAACCAGTTTCTCCATTCTCAAACTTAAATTTCATATCCTGTTCATGTCAAGGAATTGAACCTTTTGAGTTATTGGATAATGTATACAGGCAGATACAACTCTGCTCTTTGCTGAGGTGAAAATGGTGAGGGGAGCCACACTGCAATCTGTGTTGATACTTAGAAAGTCAAAAAATGCTCATAGCTTTGCTTACACTATAAGTTATATTATCCAGTTTGGAATCACTATTATATGAGTTTCATTAAGTGATACCTACATAGAGTAAGTTTTACTAATATCAACTATATTAAAGGAGCATGTCTGGTTGGTATTAGGTTATAACGAGCAGTCCAATAACTATACCATGATTGTCGACAGACAAGACAGTGGGACGGACCCTATATTTCTGATAGTGGAAATAGCAAGTGATACAGGCACTGGTTCTAGGACATTTTAATAGAGCTGCTTAAGTGGAAGTGAAGCACAACAAAATACAAAGCTGTGATACATAGAGCCTGAGGCTGCAATGCTGAGGTCGACCAGTCCACCAAGGCCAAGCACAGCACACAGAGTATAATACAGCCACAAACACAAACGCTGACATAGGGATACACTAAACCGCCTAAATGCACACAGTGTTCAATCAGGACAGTTGCTAATAAATCACTGAGAAAAGGAATATCAAATAGCTTCATGACCTAGAAAACACAGTTTTATTCTGTGGACAACTCCTAAATGTTTCCGTTTGATGAATAGGGGGCTTCCTGGTGGCTCAGTTAAGCTAAGTACCATAACCTAACTTGGTTGAAGTCCATCTTTTAACCCTTCTTTCTCATCTATTTCTCTGTAGTTATTTTCAAATAAAGCTAGACATGTTTTATAAGCTGTCACTTATTAGAAGTATTGATGAAAAACACCTGATGAAATGTTGCTACATTCTGCAGGAAAGCAGGTCCTAGGTTGCATAGGACACATATTATTTTATAGACACATTTTTCATGTGTCCATATTTTGGAATATATTCTGTCAATATCAAATATTAAACTTTCTAAAATCAATGAAAGTGAGAAAAAGTAAAAGCTAAAGGTCAGGACACAGGGGTTAATGCATTGGCTATGGATGTTTATCCTTTTCTTAGCGCAAATACATGACATAGAAGGAGTGGCCGTGTAGTAAACGAGCTTAGTCTGTTACTGGCAGGGCTTCCATTATGTGTGTGTGTTTATGTGTTTGTGTGTGTGTGTGTGTGTGTGTGTGTGTGTGTGTGTGTGTGTGTGTGTGTGTGTGTGTGTGTGTGTGTGTGTGTGTGTGTGTGTGTGTGTGTGTGTGTGTGTGTGTGTGTGTGTGTGTGTATGTGTGTGTGTGTGTGTGGATATGAAATCATGGAAGCTTCAAATCAGTAATACACATTTGAGATCATCTCTGATTTGCAGGGGATGCTCCGTCTTAGTAAAATGCCAGACATAATGTCATCATTGGCACAATCTGAATCCAATTACTCAGCACTGCTGAGTTGCTTAAAAATGACAGGAACTACGAAAAATGAGAGGGATCTAAAATGGGAAAATAGAAGGGAGTAAAAAGCTGCGTACAAAAAAAAAGAAATAAAATAAAATTTAAAGCCAATGAGTGAGAAACCTTGGGTACGTTCCAGTTCGCTAAAGATCTCTCTTCTCTTTGGACCTTTTTAACACAGAGACAAATTAGAGCGCACTGCCGATGTGAGGAGTCTATGTGATCCGCCCGCATAAGAGTCTGTCAGATAGAAAACGAGGGAGAGATGGATGGGCAAGGGCAACAAAAAGGCAACAGGAGGCGGGGGCAGGGGGCGGGGTTGTTATTGTGAGAGGAAATATGAGACTGCGTGGTGATAGAGAGAGAGAGAGAGAGAGAGAGAGAGAGAGAGAGAGAGAGAGAGAGAGAGAGAAAGAGAGAGCATGACACGCACTGGGCTGCAACGTGTGCCAGGATAACAGGGTGGGGATGCTACGATTATGTCAGAATGTGTAGGAGATGGAGTGGGAGTGGAGAGACAGGCGAACTGGAAAAAGGAAGGAAACGAACGGAGGGTAAGAAAAATAGAGACAAAAACGGGAACAGACAGATAGGAGGTAGGAGAGCAGCTGGAGCTGACAGGCATGAAGGGGCTGGTTGGATTTCTTTTATTCAGGAAACTCCCAACGCAGCAGGGGATTGAGTCACATAGGACACATCTATACATATTTCAGACATGGTATATGCCGCACAGCTCTTGGTGCTATTTTTTTTTGCAGAGCCTTTTGCGCGGAACGGCGTGCAACAATTTTACCGTAAGTGTACTTATTTTTAACAGGGTGTTGCATCTGTTTCGGTGAGTATGTCAACTCTGTCCCCTTTCATCTGTGTGTATACTCCACACACCCTGCTGTTTTGAGTCCTAGGTGTCAGCTGGGGAGCTCTCCACCCTTGGCTTCAGGGGCCTAATGTGAACGCAGCCAAGTATGCATTGAGACAAACCCTGACTAGTTCCATACCAGACTCAGCTGGACCCCCCTCAGGGAAACCCCTCGGTGCCAGCAGGGCTCCCTCGGTTTTTACAAAACTGGTAGAACTAGCACTGCTGAGAGTACACTATACACAAACACAGTCACAGAGAAACGGAGTTCAAATTCAAATAAGTACACTCACCGCCTTATCCAGATGTATAACCCCCTAAGAAGCCAAACTATATCTCCCCTCCAACCAGATAGAAGCTGAATGTTCAGAAATCACTAAAAACTCACGAACAACTACTTTATTCTAGACACCCGTCAGTCATGCACAACTCATGCTGTGCAGTCCGTCAGTGTTCAAACTCATAGAACGTATTTGAAGTTATTAACGTTTCCAAGGACAAAAGTGTGTCCTTCTGAATTTTTTGCAGGGAAATGTGTCAGAAATGATGTATAGTACGACGGTGTGTGAATATTTCATTCAGTCTAAGCATGGTGAATTGAAGAGTTGCGATAAGGGAATACAATCCAAACGTGATGAGACGAAACATGTTTCAGCAACTGAATAGCTTATTTCGCAACTCAAAAGGATCTTAAGAAAATGGACTATTTAAAAATAACATCAACAAAATGATTGTCATGTTTCACAATGTTGAAAATGAGAAGCAAAAAAAACAATTAAAATACCATTGAGTTGTCATTAATTCAGTGTAGAATTAGGATAGGATAGGAATAGGGATATTGTCGACCATCTGGATGGATGGATGGATGGATGGAAAGATGGGTAGATGGAAAGATAGGTAGATGGAAAGATAGGTAGGTAGATGGAAAGATAGGTAGGTAGATGGAAAGATTGATAGATCGATAGATAGATCGATAGATAGATAGATAGATAGATAGATAGATAGATAGATAGATAGATAGATAGATAGATAGATAGATAGATAGATAGATAGATAGATAGATAGATAGATAGATAGATAGATAGATAGATAGATAGATAGATAGATTGCAGGTTGTGCTGTTGTGCTCATTCCCTTGTATGTCATCTCTCTCTCTCTCTTTTCTCTCTCTCTCTCTCTCTCTCTCTCTCTCTCTCTCTCTCTCCTTGGTGTTATGCTGGAGCAGCACAAAAGGTGTGTGTGGGTAATTGGTTTACCTGAACATAGAGCAGGTTCAGCTGGACGGGGTCCCGCGAGTCCACATTCTGGTCCGAATAGAAGAACTTGCGCCTCAGCAGCAGAGTCTCACTTTCCTCCACTCCCTGTTCCCTGAATGTCCTGCTGTGGTCCAGCCAGTTCACTGCACCAATCAACCAACACACATCTGTTATCACATGCAAATGATGAGACATTCACTGCATTTAAAATGAGGATACTGGATGGCAAAATCGTCAGTCAAGTAGAAGGAAAAGCTTAAGCAGAAAATCTACCAAATGAATCACGGGGGGACGTGAAACATCTTGACAGGGCATAAAGAGAAATAATTTACATTATTTCCTACTGTGACAAAAAGCTTGTTTTCAGAAAAGTTTGAGAGGGCAATTTATAAACTTGCACGTTCCAAAAAATTATAATTTGTGTCCCGTAGGGCAAAAGATATCGAAAGTGGTAATTTCATGAAACTTTGATATATCTCGTGCAGTGAATTCGACTTGAGCGATAATAGTAAAGCACATGTCCGGATGATGGAGTTGAGTTGAGTTGGACTCATTAATGTGAAAGGAACGGTGGCGAGAAAGCCATGTAGATATCAACAACAACGCGTCTGGAGGCTCATTTTATGTGCAAGTCCCCCCCCCCCCCCCCCCCCCCCCCTCACTCACAGTCGTCATCCGTGTGCAGTTTGGCTTTGAGCTTCTCCATCTTCCTCTCATCTCGGAGCAGCAGCGTTCTGTCTTTCTTCAGCGTCCCCATCCCTTCCTCTTTCTTGTCCTCCGGCACCTCCTGAATGAGGGAGTACTCCTCGTAGTTGGTGATTCCTGAAAAGCCATGCCAGTTATATTAGAGCGGTATAGTGGAGGAGGAGAAGACGCCTTAAAAAGAAACAGGCAGGATGACTAGTGCTCTGATAGATAAAATCTCTCACTCTCTTTCTCCGTGCTTTGAAAAGGCAGCTGATGAGAGCTGGAACGGAGCCAGCAAAACTAAAAAAAGGGGGAACGGAGGAAGAGAAGAAGAAGCCATGCAGAAAGGACCTACTCTGAACACACATTTTCCAATAAAGCTATCTGCCAGGGAAACACATCCCTCTCCTCCTCACCCAATTGAGTTTGATAGCAGCGCGGCATAATTGAAATACACAGCTTAGGGGAGCACGCCCGTGACTGGCAAACGATGGCACGCTCTGGGCCCTTAGGAAGAACAACACTTCAGTGTTTATTAGAAACAAGCTTGTTTGAGCTTGATAAATCATGCCCACTGCGCCCTGAACAAAAAAAGTGGCAAAGAAAGCACTTAATCAAGTGTGCGTGAAAACTGGAAACGTGCTGAACAAACGCTGCTGTTTAAATATGAATTTAATAACACTATATAATCGCAGGCAGGGTGACATAATGCATGGCCGTATCCAGTGAGGTATGTATGAATTAAACTAAAAATAATATAGAGGATGAATAATTCAAGGCCTTGGCTTTGGACAATGGCCTGACAAGATTCGTATTAGCAGTGCTTGGAGACTTCGGAGATCACTTACCTATTCTACTGCATATGGTGACAAGCAGCTCCCCCACTGTTTTTGAGTCGTCCACCATGATGGTTTTAACCGCGCCGTCCAACATCTTGATCTTCATGGGCCTTTGTTTCTTCTTGTACTCCAAGACGTCCTGAGGAAAAAAAACAGGGAGTAGAAGCACAATTACATCCACAAAATCTTGCAGTTTGTTTCTAGAGAGGAAACGCTCCAAGCAAGCTGAAAGGCATAAAATACCCAAGGTCTCGCCAGAAAAATGTAAATCACTTTAATAGACGATAAGTTACCCTGACAGATGTTTGCACCCCAAGACTATACGATTTAAATCTTACTCCATTTCGCAGCATGTAGTAATCAAGGGTTCTTCCAGACCCCAGCCAGATTCCTTTCCGGGGGTCGTCGTCCGAAAGAAAGAGACCATAATCTGAAGCTGAAACAACACAGAGTGAAACACGCTATGCAAATGAAGAGACTCCTATAGATTTCCATTATGTTAATGATTTTTCCTGTGCCATCCACACCAACCTTGTCCTGACTGAGCTTCTGGGACTCTCTCTCTGATGATCCTGCAGGCATCATACACGGGCGTGGATGGCTCAAACTGCATGGTCTTCACCACATTGCACTGGCGCACGCAGATCTTTAGTGACAGAGCCACCATCTTGGCGGGTCGTTTAATGGCCTCGGCGACCTACACACCTGGAAAAAACACAAGTAGAAGAAGCTGAGGTTCAGTGTGTGTGCAGAGTAATAACGCTGGTTAAAGGTGCTCCGAGGAACTTTCAGTTTGTATTCATTCTTGCACCCCCTTGCACCCCCTTTGGATAAAAGTGGTTCAATGTTTTTACTAAGCCAGCTGTAGTTCCTGGGTGAGCATACTCATGACAAAAGCATAAAGAAAAACAATATAAAAATTGCATTCTTTGCATTGATGTTTGCCGTTACACGCTCACCCAGGAACGACAGCTGGCGTAGTAAAAACACTTTTGTCCAAAGGGGCCGCTAGAATTAACACAAACTTAAAGTTCCTCGGGCACCTTGAATGTCCCAAATACATGTAAATAACCTTTGTTAAAACCGGTATCAATAGGCTGTTATCTAAGCTTGAAAGTAACCAATAATTCAAAGTGTAAAGAGGAAGTGTCAGAAGCAGAATACAACACCATAAAGCTGAGAACAAATCCTCACAATGATCTCCTGGGGGACGTTTCTAAACTGTGAAATTAAATGTGTTTAATGCCATACCCCTGCCTCAGCAGTTCCTGGCCCCTCTCTGCCATTCTGATAACTAAAGGGTTAAGCATATGAAGAACTTCTGCTTGATGCAGTGTGCGTAGAATTAGCTGAAACATGGCAGGCGACATAACCATTCAGCAGGGGAAGAAGGGAAATAAGTGCAAATCTCTCTAATCGTCAGGAATAACAGGAGCCGAGTCAAAACACAGAAAATGACACTTCCAACCACCACGTCATTATCCTCTCTTTCTCCTGGCACTGCACTCACACTCTGCCCAAGAAGCAGGCTTCACTGTGAGAACAAATCAGCGGGTGCTTTGTCACACACTGCAATTAGAGTGAATCCATTTTAGGTCTTCTGAGACAAATATGCAGCAGAAAAAAGGGAAGGAGACTGATACTGAGACTGAGCGTTTCTCCTCTTCCTTGACCTTGGCTTCAACAGGGAGAGGGACGAACGTGATAAATAGGGCCATCTATACCCAGGAGGCTCTCTGCCTCTTACTTATATTAACCGCAGTGGAGCGACTGTGGCTCGGGGCGACTGTGGCTCAGTTGGTAGAGCGGGTCGGCCGATGATCAAAGGGTTGGAGGTTCGATCCCCGCCCTGCCACCTGTGTCATAGTTGTTGTGTCCTTGGACAAGACACTTCACCCACCTTGCCTCGTGTGAATGTCAATAGTTAGCCTGCTATCGGTGTATGAATGTGTGTGTGAATGGTAACGTGTAAATGGGAACAGGTCTCCCTTGCAAAGGAGTCTTCGGACTCAATGAAATATACCTGTATAAATAAAGGTTAAAAACAAAGTATACACCTACAATCTTTTTTCATGAACGGAAATTCAAGACATTCAAAGCCAAGCCATCTCTTCTGGGGAAGATTGGATAAATCAGCAAATACTTAAGATCAAAAGGTACAAATGTTACTCTATTCTAAGGCAGCTATGTGATTATGGTCAATATCAAATATTATGTAAACTGCAAAATGTCCAATGGATTTTTGGTTTGCTAGCCTTAAAAAGGTGCTCCTTGGAACTTTCAGTTAATGTTAACTCTTGCACCCCCTCTGGATAAAAGGAGTGTTTTTACTAGGTGAGTACTGGTTCCTGGGTGAGCGTACCCATGACAAAGGCATTAAGAAAAAATATATAGAAATATCATTCTTAACACTGATGGTCTCATTTGCTGTTACATGACATCTGTGATCATCAGAGGAAAAAATTGACAGTTTCAGAAATATTTAAAAGTTCATCGTAGCCCCCTTAAATATGACAAACAATTCAGCGATTATCAACATTTCTCTAGAGGTGAATTAATCAACTAATCATTTTAGCCCCGCCATTCACAATTTGACTATTTCTTTCCATGGCTGGATACAAAGGCAGAAGTAGAAATTGTCACAGGGACACGATTCAGATCTCAGCCACGCTTGGAAACAAAGATGTTTCCTGTGCTCCGGGATTCACAGCTCCATCCACAGGCCCCTGTTTTGGGAGCCAGAGCAGCAGAGAAAATGTCAAGTAAATGTTCAGTAATGATGGAGTTGTGAATGAGCCCGCCTGTTACTGAGGCTCCGTCATGGCCGTGGGTTACTTTTTCCAATAGCCCCCCTCTCTCCTTCCTGGAGTTTTTTTTCTCCTTCATACAAAGTGGGAAAGACAAGCACAAAGAAGAAGGGGGTAATGGCGCCGCGTGAGCTCTCCTCTTTGCAGGCTGGCAGAGAATCCCCATCGAGTTTTTGTCATCCGTCTTCCACAAAAAAAAACCTTCTTGTGGATGAGCAACTTGAGACCCCTGGACTGACAACGCGACAGGGACATGATGGGCACAAATTCAGGCTCGTAATGTTATAACTCACAGACACAAGTAACAAAGCCCATACACACACATACCAAAATATATAGATTAGTGGATACAGATAAGTCCATCTCTGAAATATAATTGCCGTCTACTGCTTGAGCAACAGCCACATTTAATATCTGTTGTGAGTGGCATCCATCACTTGAGAGAGTGTGTGTTACTGTACTGCAGAAACCACATGATGAAACCCTGGAGGATAATGATAATCCCCGGGCTTACAGCCGAGTGAGAGAGGACATTTTTCACTCCTAACCTCGTGCAAACACTCCAATGCATCCAGCTCCTCATTAGCGCTGCTTTCAAGTATTGATGGATCCACATATGAGAGAGGGGGGCAATAAGAGACACCTCACTTAGGTGACTCTCTGTTGAATCTTATTCAATGTTAGTGCCCTCTCTAGAGCACTATGTAGAACCAAAAATGTTATTTCAAAACGCTATCTGCCGTGACAATCACCAGTCCGTCAGAAAAGCAGTCCTGTTTTTGATTCGATTTGCTCACTACTCTAAACATTAGTACATGGACATATTGGCCAAAGAGCAGCTTGCTGGGGAGTCTAAACACGGACAATTCAATAGAGACCTATGGGAGGCAGGAGCCATCTGGAGAGGGCACAGGCTCTAATGATTGACTGTAATACCAGCAGTGGCAGCACAGCCCGAGAGCAACAACTGCTGCGATTACTGCACCAGTCTGTCACACCACAACCAAGGAGGACGAGGCTCCACAGACAGTGTTGTTGTTCCAGGCCTCAGCAGTTGGCTCTGACCAGTCCTTCCCAATGAGAAAAACAAACAAGTCCGAAGCAGAGTGAGTGACCCTTTAGCGCATACTGGGGCGTGGAGGAGAATGAATAACATATCTTCAAGAACACCATGCAAAAATCGCTGCACGGGGGTGCTTCAATTTTGTGGTTTTTATTTGATCAATACCAGAGTAAACGCCTGTGGGTTACTCACAAAGCATGGGAATGAAGATGTCTAGGACGAGCAGAGAGTATACAACAAAAGCCATAAAGAGGAATGTCTGGGCTACCTGGAGCCACGGCCATTATTTCCAAACTGCGAAGAGCATAAAAGCTCTTTACAGCTGCTTTGAACATGTTCAATCGCAAACATCTATTGGTATCACATGTCAGAGTAACGGGCCAGGGTTTTATCAATTCCTACTCTTTATTTTGTGAGATTAAACACAAGTTTTAGTAAAAAAAATTAAATAAAAAATCCAATGCACAAAGTGCAAACACTTGACCTTGTATGCTGAAGCATTTACTCACTGAATTCTGTAGGAATGCAAAAACATTTCTGGCCGCTAGGATACCAAGAGGAAAAACATTACAAAAAATAACTTGAGTGTAAATAACGAAATCTGAACCCCCCACCACGCGTTGCTACAGGATTTTGAAGGTCATCCCACTAAACTGATATCCCGGGAGAAGGAGTTTTTCTCCTGGGAGGAACGGTAATGATTTTCTGGTAAACACTACACTTTGTGCTTTTGCAGCATTTGCGAGTAGAAACAGAAAACAGAAACAGAAATGTGGATGCAAACATCTCTTGTCTTACCATCGGTAGCGATCACTGTGAATATAAAACAGCCACTCTAGCATACAAGTATGGTGACATTTAAGATTTTATTTTAACAAGCTGTGATGCAATTTGAAAATAACCTCAAAAGGGCTCAAATAAAACAAACAGTTAAGCAGGAGGAATATACTTTGGCTGCAGCCGTCAGTGATACCACAAACACAGTGAATAGGCGTTTACTATACTATATCATCTCTAGCCTGGTGGACTATTATTAGTGTTTCATTGAAACATGTAGTACGTCGATGGCATTGAATGGTCGGGCTGAGAGTAATTCCGACCTCAGCAGTTCTCAAGATTGTTAAGAACAGCAGGATTAAGAAGCGCGCCATTTGTGTGTGCGTGTGTGTGTGTCGAGAGAGAGATGCTAATTTGTTGCTAACCACTCCACACCACCTTTCCTCTCCTCTGTACATCCTGCACAGGCACATGGCGAGGATAGCATCAGCCTTTTTATCCTGCCCTGGATGAAAGCAAGGTCGGTTTAATGCAGGGCTGTAGAATGTCTCTGGAGAACATTACGCATTACGTTTTTTCCTGCAACACAGACGGTCCAATGGTGCGCCACATGTCGGCAAACAAGGGTTGTTGTTCTCATCATCAATGTTTTTACAAAATCCAATTTTGCCTCGCTGCAACCTGGGAATTACATTTTTGTTCAAGTCCGCAATGAGAGCAGAGAGAGAGGTGTCAAGGTCAGGTGTGTTACTACCACCAGATGCGAAAGCTGCTTCCAAATTTTTAATGACGGCAAGGCCTCATCATTTTGAGCGCTTCTCTTCTTAATTAGATTTTGGTAAGTCGGTGGCCTAGCAGTTTACCCGAGTAGGGCGATTAATCTGCCACTATGAATACATATAATGATAATGTAAGGCTTGCTTGATTTACAACTAACATACAGCACATTACTATACATCTATGTAATAGCCCAGGGCTGTAATCTAAGCAGCACATCATCATGTCAGTTTGCATTCAGCACATTAATAACATGAGGAGAATATGATTAAGGTACACTGAGGTAAAAAAGTAAGATATTTGTAAGCTGCCAAAAGAGTGATGGATGGAGCAGGTTTCATCTTTAGAGGGTAGGGAGAGTGTAAAAATACAGTTATTATAGTGCGTTGTATTATTACATCTTTTCAGATAGTGCCCAAACTGTGCACCTCTCGTAAATGTGCCATTTGCTAAAGTCCACTTTCTGATGCCTCGCAGGCCAGGGTCTATATTATTTTTTTATATATACTGTATGTATATACTGTAGATCTATGAAGATGTCCTCGTGCTCTTCTCCTGGCAAAGAACGCCCACTGAGTCCTGAGTCTACCTGAATACAAGTCAAATAATTAATGAGTCAAAGGGCCCTCTCCTCCGCCCTCACCACTTCCTCCATGCGTTTCCTAAATTAATTAATCCTTGCTCCAGCAGAACACAGCAATCACCGGACGTTATTATGAAGCGCAAGCGACTGACCCTTGCTATTTAAACTTTACCGGGATTAGTGTTAACAAGCTGTCATATTATAAGTTGCTCGCATGGTATTATTTCACTTAACGAAGTTAGCGAGTGGCTGTTGATCCAGATTGAAAAAGATAAAAAGCCATCAAACCCTTGCTAAGAGCCACTAACCGATTTACACAAGCTTTTTTTCTTCAATTAAAAAAAGGAACCTCGCCTATATGACCCACCCTTTGGACAATAAGGCTTTGCTCCTGGACTATAAACACTTTGCCGTAATGCCATTTGAGGGACTTACAGAAATGATGAATATTGCCCTTGTAGCGGGGAGGGAGAGAGCAGCTCCTCTTACACTAAAAATATCCAGCAGCACCTCTTCAAATGGGATCCTCAGCAGAGGCAGTACAGTGAATGTACTTGTTTCATCTTGATGGTGAAAGACAATGGTGTCCACTATGCATAACACCTATGACTGCACATTACAATAAAAGTAATTGCTTAATTGTAGTTCTTTAAGATTAGACAGCGAATACTTTGAGAAATTATAGGCATAGGGCACAAAATACACTTCTTGGCTCTGAGATATTATTGGTTTAGATTGCCCAACAGCCATAGGGGGACAATATACTGGGTCTAACAGAGAGATAACAGAGTTATTCAATATGTAGAATATCTTACTGAGGGATGTAAAGAACGACCTTCCTAATAGATGGAGACAGAAATAGCTGCTAGAGGAGGAGAGCTCCACCCAGCAGCATGCAGTCAGTCAACCAATGATTGGGTCTCTCACTCAGTAACTACAGCCAGTCAGTGGGCCAGTAGACATACTGTGGGCTTCACTGGGCGCCTGAGTCAATGGTGGCCCCCGACAGATGTTGCCCAAGCATTTCTATTTTATTACATGTGCACAGATCATCGATGCAGATCGCGCTGAAACAACAAAGGACTTAAGCCCACATTGATTTCATTATCATTATTATCAACCACATTTTTAACGGTAAATCTCTTTTGACAGCATTTTCAGTAGGTGTCCCCCCACTGCCGCCTACATCTGGTTTTAATTTAAAATAATATACAAAATCATTTGTTTCTTCAAAAGAGTCAACTGTGAAACCTATATGTTAGTAAAATGTACTTTGGGAAGATTAAATTGAAGCCTATATGGGTTAATCAGTCTGTTGTTCACATTGTAAATTTCTCAACACATTTATTAGATTTTATTTGATTGTCACTGCTTATTATACACTACAAGAACTGAGAAGGTAAAGTGCAGAGTAATGAACATGTACTGTATATCATGAAATAAGTAGAATAATCTAATTTATGTTCATGCCACATAAAATATTCTGCTGTATTTCGGATTATAATGACATAGAAAATACTGAACAGGTGCTGCTTGGCAAGTGGCCACTCAATCCACACAGGTTTGCCTGCGATGAAGCGTTCACTGCACACAGCATATGGATGGCTTGATCTCGACTTGCCACACAGTATGCTCAAGCTGGAAAGTATTTCTTCCCTGCAATTACATCCAGAATATCATTTTGTACCAACAGAAATTCATAAGATTTCTAATTTGAACCAATATCTCGTATATAGTATACAAAGTATGCACTTACTAAACCCATCATTAAAAAGAACATATTCATTTCAATTTCACCCCCCCCCCCCCCCACAGGAGGAACCCCTAAACAATTGGAGGTATACGTAATTGAGAGTTTTGACACGCTGCACACTCGACATGATTTATTCAGCCTTCTTTCTCCTCCTCGCAGATGCATTTTAAACCTATAGACATGCGGGTTGTTTATCAGACAAGAAAAAGACAGCGCAGAAGCACAGTTCTTTCCTGTTATCTGAGATGCAACCTGTGTGCAATCAGTTAAGTGCGCTCTGCTCCTTTATGCACAGAGCTGGATCACACAAATCCCAGCAGGAGATATAATGTTAAACTGACAGTATGCATAATAATGTGTGTCTTACAGAGACCAAAGATATAGAGAATATCTTAATTAAGACATTTACATTTCTATGGCTTGGCTTTTTCAAAGTGAATGTGCCTGTTTTATTTAATTCCTTGCCATTTCTGCCAAGTTCTGCAATAGAGTCATTCCAGAGTAATTGCACAAGTAATTGTAATCCATCCATCTTCTACCTTAAAAGCAAAAAGTGTTTCAGATTTATTTAATTGAATTAATATTTCAAAGTCATAATGGTACTTTTGTTTATAATGTCTACTTTTGATTTCAGACCAATCACACCAGTTGAGTGTGACTTTTGAACTCAGCTACCCTTGATGAATCAAAAACACACGGTACACAACCTAACCAAAACAGAAAATAATTCATTAGATTGCAAAATTAAATCAAATCAAATCTAAGAGAATGTCCTCCTAATGTTCCAGTCATGTCAATCAAACCAATGGTGAGTCTTATGGTAACAAGACCTCTGTTTCTCCTCTCTACTACACAACACAATGTGATAGCATGTGTAAGTACCAGCAATAAAGTATGACATCATTTAAATGCTATTTTTTTTTTCAAATATAAATAGGCAGGCGCAGTGAGATGAAGTGGTATCGAGAAAAGACTCCACAGATGTGACAGTAATTAGCACGAGAATATGTAACTTGTGGAATCATCGCGTCCCAGTTGCAAAAGGTCACAGTTAAGAGATTCCAGCTCGGCTCCCGGTATCTCAACGTCGATGTGTCCCCTGACATTATGCAACAGAATCAAAATGCACTGCAAGAGCTGTCATCCAAACATCACTTTATTATACGACTGTGTCTGATCAAACGTTACAAAATGAACAACACAATCTTTTATTAAACTGTATAGCAAATCATGTGGGAGTTATTGCCTGAGATTCTAGCAAGAGCCCAAAGTAGATATGTGTAGGGGGGTGAGATCAATGTGCAAAACAAGACACATATACTGTACACCGATGCAAGGCAAACAGAATTTCATTGATTTAAATATTCTAAATTGATCCTCCAGTAGCGGGCTACCGAGCACGATGAAACTTGGGTTCCCACGATCAGCATATTCTGCCAGGAAGTGACATGTACAGTAAATCAGTCCTCTCTCTCTCTCTCTCTCTCTCTCTCTCTCTCTCTCTCTCTCTCTCTCTCTCTCTCTCTCTCTCTCTCTCTCTCTCTCTCTCTCTCTCTCTCTCTCTCTCTCTCTCTCTCTCTCTCTCTCTCTCTCTCTCTCTCTCTCTCTCTCTCTCTCTCTCTCTCTCTCTCTCTCTCTCTCTCTCTCTCATACTTTGGAAGCCGAATGCCTACTATACCACTACCATGCTGATTACTGTATAAAGAGCAGTGGAATGGAACTTACACTGGCCTCTCTCCAAAGTGTGATACACCGAGGGGATGCGATCAGCGTTTTATATCCACTGGCATGCCATAAAACTAAGGGAAGAAAAAACTTGACACCCCCTAAGGCAGAGATTCACTGTTCTGGCTCTAATAAGCAGTTCCGCCAAAACATTTAGCTAAGAACACACACAAGAAGCACACATATCGGTTCAATCCCAAAGTGCTTGTGTTATTAGCTCAGTGGAGCACTACAAAAAAAGGGCAACCCACAGTGATCTATAACAGCATCAAAGTGGGTCTCTGTGTCGATGGTGTGAGTGAAACCACCATGCTAATGCACGGGAGGAGGTTCAAGGAGAAACCATGTTGTTGTCAGCAACTCTGTCCACGATTGCCATGGCTGCCTGCTGCTGTGACCACCTTTTCCTGGACATATAAGGCTGGGCAGCAGCAGGAGCCACATCCATAAACTCGGCAGCTCTTTAAGGTTTTCAGCTAAAGTCGTCTTTTAAATGTCTATAGCAGACAAGGTCACAGAGAGAGAGAGAGAGAGAGAGAGAGAGAGAGAGAGAGAGAGAAAGAGAGAGCTTTGACAATGTTAAGAGGGCTGCTTTATCTGTGTACATGGCAATACCATCCCAGTTTCATCCAGGGGGTCTTCTCAGCTATCCTGTCACGAGTACATGGAAATGTTCTCCCCAGCAAAATAGATTGAGGGAGCTAACTTTGATACGCTTTGATAGAGCAAGCCTGATAAAAAATCATGAGAACACCTCTCTCTGTGAAGAGTGTCACTTTGCTGAAGGTTCTGCAGAGATACATATTAGATTTTTGTTGGGGGGTTTTAAGACGGAGGGAACTCTATCAGATCTACCAGTGCAGTGTGTAGCGAAGAAGACATACGCAGGGCAAAGAAAGGCAGATACAGATTCTACAGAGAAAGCACTTGAGCAAGAACTATTTCCCCCTCCGCTTAATTAACCAAACAGCTTTCTGGAGTGTGTACCCTTTCAATATGATGAATGATTGGTCAACATCCAGAGCGAGAATAAAAAGTTGAACGCAAACGGTGCGAGGCCAAGGCAAACGAGAGACTCCATTATTCAGTTAACATGGGAGTATACATTCCAAGCACACCATTGTGCGACTCCTTGCTGTTTCGTTTTTTTTTCTCTCAGCGAGAGGACTAAAAGATGTTTAAATTGGCCGTTGAAGGCGCATACAATCATTTTACCCCTCAAACAAATACTGTACAATTCATAAAGTTTGTCAAATGGAGGCGGCTGTGCACAGAAGGCCTGCCCACAAATTGGAAGTCTGCTCTGAGGAACGATTCAAAGACATATATACTTGTTTTTTATTTTTATACTAACAAGACATTTTGCCTGGTGTATTCTACTGCTGTAATCCCAAGGTGACAGAGGAGAAGTGCTGTATGAGATAAATGCATTCTTCATTTGCGCTTGTCTATTTCGATAGGCATTACCCTTTGGAGAAAATATCCAATTTCAGGTCCCTAAATTAATTTTTTCTTTTTAAACATTCACAGTCACAGCAACAAAAAAACAGAAAAAACAGTGATATTTTGCAAAGGGCTGACCGTCTTTCTTTGAGAGTAAGTCTTCTCCATTATTGAAAGGAGGAGGAAAAAAGTTCACAACAATGTCCTGATGTTGACTGAAGAACCTCGTGTTTCCAGGTAGTTCTGGGAAATTCCTTGTTGAACATCGTTTACCTCGTTCAAAATTAAATTCCTGGTTTCTCATTTAACTCAGAAAACGTACATTCAAAAGAAATGACATAATTACACAGTAACAGCAGCTCCCTTATACACAGTTACTTTCCACCCATGGGATTTGGGTTAAGACAATTGAAACACATAATACAGCACCAAATGAGATAAAGTCTCCTGCCATCAAATGATTTCTTACCTTCCTAGTTTCCAGTGTTGGGAGTAACGCGTTACAGGAAGTAATGCATTACTGTAATGCATTACGTTTTGCTGTAACGCGGTAATGTAAGGCATTACAGCAAAAAAAATGGTAATATGTAACGCGGTACATAGCTCAGAAACGTGCGTTACAATGCATTTTAAACCCGAAATTGACTGGTTTGTTGTGTTTATACAAATTGGCCAACACCGTGAGTTTCGCAGAGGAGAAAAAAAACCACGCTAATGTTACTGCTAGAGGAGACGAAGGGTGTATTCACACATGCCGTGTTTAGTTCGGTTGAAACGAACTCAGATGCACTTCTGCCTTCGGTGCGCATCTTTCAGGCATGTGTGAATACAGCAATCGCACTCGGGGGCGGACCAAACAAACGCTCCGAGACCCAGCTGAAGAGGTAGTCTCGGTGCGTTTCCAAACGTACTCTGCTGCAGTTCGTTTGTGGTGTGAATTTGTCCGGACTCGATCCGACCCAAATGCAGGAGGCACTGTGCCTTTTCTTTCTTTTCTTTTTTAATAAATAGCCGTCAGCTTCACATTATGGGAAAGTGTTGTTGTCGCCATTGTTAGGACGATAAGTTGTGGTTTGACCGGGAGACCAGAACAATATATTACATTTGATCGAGAGGACACGTAAACATGCTGAATGTGTTCAGCGATCAGATGAAGGAGAGGGGAGCGTCTCGCGCACAGTGCCAACAGGTTCACGCTGCGCAAGAAGTGTGTGTTTTTATTTTGCTTCCCATGTAGCCTACGGGACCGTCAATACTATCCCCTGTCAGTTTGGAGCTGAACTGCGCGACCCAGCTGATACACAGCTTAATCAGATGAGTGTCAGCTTGAGCCTATTCTTCTCGTGTGACACGCGTCCAGCACCAACAATACAGTAAAAATGATGTTTCACATTGTAGGCTACAAGCCACATAACGTGGCATTGACATAGGGCTACGTATTATAACCATATGAAACAACAGTAATTTGATGTTTTTCCTCTTTATTTATAGGTTAGATGTAGGCCATTTTATTATTTTTAACCCCATATTATATCAATTATATATTTCGCAGTTTTAACTTCGTGCTTCCTGTTTCTCTCAGAATGTCTGTCCAATGAATGAATGACCTCAGATCACGTGTGGTTTTGCTTCGTAATGCTGGTTCACTTGCAAAAGCGGCAATATGAAAGTGGACCACACCAAACAAAAAAATCAAAACTCTATTTGGTCTGGACCAAAGAAAGTGAACTAGCGGACTTTCCCAGTGTGAATACACCCGAAAACTCGATTTGCTGCTACAATTGATTCCAAAGATGCGCTAGCCTACTGGCTTCCGTCTCACTGCCCAAGTTATTGAAAACTTTTGTGGTGTTTGGAGACTCTGACGTGAAAGCACGTATCACTCTGTGCTCAACGAGCAGCGGGTGCTGCCGCGAGCCCCTCCCCGTCTAAGAGGACTCGGAGGCGGTCAGTCTCGGAGCAGCCCCTCCGGCGAGTCCCTCCTGCTGTCAGAGCAGAGGTGACACACCTCCGCGTCCAGGCTGCAAATGAATCGCGCTGTTGTTAGGTGCGAAATCGGAGATAGTGTGCCACGAAGCTATTTATGCTGAAGCGGTATTGCTGGATTTAGGAGTTATTTAGAGATATGGCAAGCAAAAAGTTGACGAGTAGGGAGTTGGTGTTCACTCTTTCTACGGCCCGGTCACGGTGCGTCCATGCGCAGCAGTGGTGCAGCCATGCGACCCAGCATTATATATATTTAATATTATCATATCATAATGATAATAATGATGATAATAGTATTAATGCAGAATAGAAGAAAAAGGAAACAAAAATGGTGGTGGGTAAAAAAAAATCATAAAAAACGCCTACTGTTTACATGAGTTTTGTGGTGTAGTTCTAGTTCTAGTTTACAACTGTTGGCTTACAACAAAGTGGACATCATTACAAATGGATGGAGGGGTGAATCTGATTAAATAAGTTCAACTCTCTTTCAAAATATCAGGTATTTCATGGAAATTACATAATAGCCTACAACATGGCCGCCACCATATGACGTCATAATATGCTAATTAGATGGGAAAATTTACTATTCTCAATATTTGTCTCATTTACACTTTGTCTCTATCTCAAACCACTTTCAATCCAGAGCCTTCTGAAATTTAAGTGTCAAAATCTAGTAATTTTAAAAATAAAACCCGGCGCCTAAAGGGTTTGCTTTGATGCAAATTATGAAATCTTAACATAACGGCGGCGATGATGGTGCGTAAAGGACAGCGCAGTTGGCAAGCTCTCCTCAGCACTAAAAGTGCTGCAGCAAAAAAGTCACAATAAGAGTTGATCGCTTTGTCGATTCATGCCTCTGAAACACACGTCGACTCCCAACATAATGAGTGGATGCTTTGAATTAGCAAAGGAGATATATTAAGGCTACTATTGTTATTATAAAATGTCACGCAAGAGAGACGATAAACAAACATAATGGGCTGTTATCATTTAGATTAGATGGCAAGATGATAAGGCAGATTCTTTGGAACAACTAAAAAAGGCAAAAGTTGATGATGATGTGAACAACTTGTTTGTGCTTTTAAGTCGCCAGAACGCAAGAAACAAATCTTTGAGGCTCAATTTACTTTTTCAATCTACAGTAGTAGGCTCTAGCTCTATTGATATTAATATAGGCTAAATAAATACCTAAAGATACAGTATTTCTATTATAAAATGTATTGCACCATGAGCCATAACTGTGGCCATTATATTATATAGCATAGGCCTACTTGTGTTAGCCTTAAGCCTAGCTCAGTCATTATGCCATACCATGTCACCTCCTGCTGTGTAATGAGCTGCATTGAACACAAGAAGATCTATTGAGAACACCAAATCCATATTTCATGTTATTTTGGTGAAAGTAATGCAAAAGTAATGTAAAAGTAGTGTAATGCCTTACAATTCAAAGACAGTAATATTGTAATGTAACTAACTACTTTGAAATTCCAGTAATAAGTAATAAATACCGCATTACGCTTTTGAAGTAACTTGCCCAACACTGCTAGTTTCCCATTCCTCTTACTGGTTTCCCCATCTCTAAACTGTGTCCTAAAGAAACATCTCCTGGCTAAAATCAGCCTCATAAACATCTGGTCAACTAACCACCCCCCCACACTCAGCATGCATATCCTTAGCATATTGTGCAACGGGGTCAACTGACGAGAGCCATGCTGACTACTTTAAATTCTCTCTGCACACGCCTCTGCACAGCTTCAGAGCCGAGGAGGGGGGGGGGGGGGGGGGGGGGGGGTTGGGGGAAAAAAAACTGCAACGCACCTCTGGGCACATCCTGCAGCTGGATCTTTATTGACATAGGAGGAGACACAGAATATGGAGCGGAGCTTGTAAAGGGATGCTGCCATGCTTAGCTAAGGACGCACAGGCTCCACTATCTCATGCGCCACATCTGCTGGTTACCATAGCAACCCTGTTTTTGGGCAATTCCCAGGTCAGGTGGCTTCTGTCAGCTCCAAAATGAAGAAAAAAAACACTAGGGCCTCTTTTTCTAAGCAGTGCAGTTTGCAAAAGAAACCCAATGCATAATAAAGAGTCTATGGCTTTCATTAATGGCTCTTAAAACGGTCTCTGAAGTTTCTCTAATGGGTACACACAGTCAGTGTTTAAAGAGACAAGCTGTCACCACTGAGGATCAATTGATGCGTGACGGGACCACAACCGAACTTGCTCTGTAGTTGGCTCATGAGGCTAGGAGAAAAAAAAGCATCGGCCCTATGTGTTCAAAGATTTCAGCAGCTGTTCTATACTAAAAAAATGCAAAATAAAAAAACAAAAGCCACAAAGAAGAGGGACATTATGCAGGACCGACACTATTATTACTGCTCAATCACAGCTTTTGTGATTCAGCAAAATATAAGCTGCAAAAACACCAAAAGCGAAAAATGACCTCTCTCCCATACACAGACAGTTATGTTAAATGTATTACAGTCACCTTTGTGTGTGCTCCCACTGTGCTAGGTTTGTGAATACAATACCAAAATGAAAGAATGCTTTTTCATCTGTGCTTCATTATATATTTGCTTCATTTATGCTAAAACACAGAAAATTGTAGGACAGCGGCATTGGCTATTTACTGAATGTGATCATGTGCAACCACAACAAACAGATCCCAAACTAAGTAAAAAAGAATGGCTGTGTATCAGAAGGCTGTACAATTACACACTGGTCATTATGACAGCATGGACGCAATTGAATGCCCCAGTGTGGGTTTCAGACAAACAGACGCAGCGGGAGCCCATCATTAGGAGCAGGCGTCTGGGAGGGCCAGGTCCCTGTAATACCGAGTAAAGAGGTTCTCCGTCTTTTACTGAAGAAGTTCAGAGGAAGCGCAAGGGCAAGCTGCAAGGGCTCCCCAGTTCCCCTCTTTTTAACCTGATTACTGTATTGAGCTTAGAGACCATTGGATGCACAACATCTACAACATCTAATGTGGGTGCAGCAGACAAACACACTCACTCACTCAGTCACTCACTCACTCTCTGTACTCTCTGCTGGCAGTTGAATGCACATCGCATCAGGCATCAACTCGGCATAGCTGGAACGGCTCGTTGACCACAGACATTGTTTTGGGTAATGGATGACAACATGAAATTGCAATTTAGTGGAAGGTGAGGAGGAGCAGCATTAAGGGGTAGGTCAGGGCAAAAGTTGTCAAAATGCCAAAGGAAACGATGCCAGCCTCGAAAAGAAAATGTATAGAATAATAAGGGAAATTTGTGCAAAAAGAAACCCAGTTACTGAGCTCTTCTCTAGAAGGAAAAACCCTTGACCTTCAGTCATTTGCCTTGAGCTACACAACCACACAGCCAGTTAGATTAATACTTTACCTACTTCAAATCAGTGAGAAAGGCTTAAATCGAGGTGTGTTCACATTATGTCACTATCACAAACTGACTCTGTTTCTGCATACTAATAATTGCTAAAAGGATAGATTATTGGATCATCTGAGTCATAAAACACTTGAAAGCAGTGATTTCAGCTTTGCACGTTCGCCAGCATTTAAAGCAAATCTGATAATTTTCCTTTATAAACCTCAACAACAAAGACACCAAGATGCGCCCAACTCATTATGTTCCTAGCACGAATGCAGGAGGATACCAAAGGTGTTAGTTTTGGTTAAGTCCGGTGTTTTCCATCCAGAATTTCCACATGGATGGATTCATCCAATATAATGTATGTGGTCATCCTGGACACACCAGTGCCATGCATGGGGACACAGAGCTTTGATAAATTGCCAAAAGATCCATTAACATCATACCAGGCTGTTGCACCTGTTGTTGGTATCAGGTAAGGTGATACAGGTTAGCTGGAGTTCCATGGGAGTAACTCTTGTGACTTAATGTGTGAAGTTGTTGTAATACATCTGTTTCCTGCTTCCAGGTGCATCTCTAAATTATGATAAATGACTCGTAGTACATTCTCAATTGTGCATGTTGACTCAAAGGCCAGTGTACAAATACACGGAAATGAGCAGAACTCTGCAGTTGCAGGTTCACCAAATGTGACCATGGGCCAGGTTGTCTGAGTGTACACAACAGCTTTAAGGCAACAGGAAAAGAGAACACTCTATCACCACTGTGGTATGCAAATTTGGCGGAGTATGCAAAGTTAAGGTACAACGCGAAGCAACTGGATAAAGGGCTGTTCCGTGAGTTTGCTGCGAGTCACTGACAAAACTGGATTTTATCATTATTATTTTATCATTATTATTATTATCATTTATTATTGATATATAATAACATTTGATGTGATTACAGGCTAAATTGTTTTGGATTTCCAGTTCTTTATCGCATCTGTATAATTAATGTCCAAGGAGCCTAAAGCCAATGTAATATTCATGCAGTTGTTCTAAAGAAAAAGGAATTAAAAGTGTACATATTTAATTGCAATGCTTCGAAAAACACACATGAACAAACTACACCAAGAAAGGACAAGTGAGCGCAAGCTTTAGGCACTACCAGTCATTTTCACAGTTACTACTCAACAGATAACTGTCAGACATTACTTTAAATCGATTTCTACTCACATTTTGTGCCATGTATGTTTTTCAGTATACATATACAGTATAAGTGACACACCACTTTACAGGGATTGTTATTTTCCTCCCTGCAAAGTATAATTAATTCTGTTTGCCACGGCACTCGTCGAAGGACAAGGCGAATTCTGAAATCGACAGAAACTGTGTGAGCATCCTCTCCATGAAGAAAAATACTCTTGTATATTATAGACCCTGTGCTCATTTTAAACCCATACAACTGCAACAAAAGCTTGGTGTAGGCTATATGAAGGATATACACATTTATGTCTGAAAATGTTATCAGAATGTTATCAAAATTTGTTATTGACTAAATCTACAAACCTCTCATACATTTCTTGGTACACAACTCACAGTTTTAGAGGATTATTGTCTTTTGTCCTCTAAACAGGAACAGGATTTCCCAAAGTGGCATAAACACACTATCGGTTTAGGGTTTGTGTGTCTGTGTGCATAATGTACGGTATAACACAAACTTGAGTGTGGAGCCAGCATGTGACAGCGCATGATTAGTGAAACTTAAGCCCTTCAGAAAAAAAGAAGCATTACTGAGTGTCGATTTACCCAAAGTCCGATCAATGGTCGGTAAAGGACACATATCCTGAGGGAATGAAACAGACCCCTGCAGACTCCACAGAGAAGAGATGCACGTGGAAAAAAAGACATTCTACCTCAGTACAGTAACAAAGGACCATTGCTGGCCTATTTGCATTCTAATGACACTTTGAATCACAATATCCACTTATACCAAGTCTTTACTTGTTTATCCGACTATCTACAAAAACCTACAGACAACAAGCATGAGCTGTAGTAATAATCCCTTCCTGGAGATTCATCTGCATTTGTATCTGTAAGAGCACAAAAATAATACCTACCGGCACAGAATTCTGAGGCTAATCTCCGTTCGTTTCTTTCATTACGTCCTGTCAACTGGCTCATTTGTACAAGCTGCACACTGCAGCTTTGCAAAATAGTTTGAAGCCTCATACCGTTCTGTGTATTATTCGTCCTAGTCTCCTCTGAATTATTCTATTCAGCCAAATAAATTGAATTGTTGAAGAGGCGGTCTTATCACCTCTGTCCGAGAACCAGTGTTTGACAATCAGGCTCTGTAGCCTACATGCTATAGAGAACATGTAGTCTACAAAGAAAAGCCACAGCAGAAAAGTAAAACATTTGGCCGCTGTACTCCTGCTGAACATCAGTATGTTGGCATTGTCAGTGTGAGTATTAGCATTCATCTTAAAGCCTCGCTGTGAGCAAAGCCCCTCACAGAGCCACTAACATGGCTGTATATTCTTTGGTCTTGTTACATATTCTGGGACAATAAAGCATAAAACCCCCCAGTATCTGACAAAACACTGCTTCACAGAAAACGTGTCTCAGAAGTCGAACTTCTTGCACAGTATGTTTTGCAACAGCTCATTCAAAAAGGTCCAAATACTTCAGATAACTGAATGCGACTTTGATGTGGAGGACCACAAAAGTCCCTTTCATAGCATATTATTCCCATCATCTGCTCCTGATTTCTGGCTATGGCAATTTAATTGCTCACTAAGCTGAACAGATTCTCCCACTACACACACACACACACACACACACACACACACACACACACACACACACACACACACACACACACACACACACACACACACACACACACACACACACACACACACACACACACACACACACACACACACACACACACACACACACACAGCGAAAACAGACTTAACACTTCACAATATCATTTCGTATAGAATGACAAAACAATTTATTAGCATAATGGTGAACGTGAATGTTACATTTTCCCGTGGCTGATTGTCCCTGCAGTGTGAGTACACCAGAGGTCATTCTCAGGGCTGCGTATTGCTGATTGCTGACAGCTGTGAGTGACCCTGGCTACTGCGCAGCTCAGCAATATGCAGTGGTGGTTGGGCTTTCTGAGATTCACTAATTGCCACGATGAATTCCGCCATCGCCGCTGACAACTCATTAATGCGGGCACAGGATTCTAATTAGTTAAGTGAGGTCATTCAGCCATCTTATATGCGTGATTTCGTATTATTTATGCCAGTGACCATCATAACATTTCACTATCTCTACACTTAACAGAACACCTAGAAACATTGGATGTTATCAGCAGCAAATTTAGATACTTTATGTTATTTTCATTGAATGCTGTTGGCTACGTATTGTTATCTATGGAAGGTAGTGAAAACATAGATCCGAAACATGGCCATCATCTTCTTCAAAGACAGTGACTGGGTTGGAATTCTAGACTATACGTCTGGTGAATTACATTTTTTTAACAGTCTTACATGTACCCAGAACATGTAAGAGATGGTTACCTGAGGTGAACATCAGGCTCTTAACCCTTTTCAGTTAATGTCCTCATTAGGAAGCCTAAAAAATGCTTCACTCGTGATTTACTCAGAGGATTGGAACATCTGGACATGATCAACATTTGAACCGTTTGCGATTTTTTTTTAGCTAACTAGGTCTTATCCTGCATATTTTAATATGGATTTAAAAACTATCGGATTTTTTAACTGCGGGACATGTTGATCACCGCTGCATTGAATGAATGATGAGACGATGCCGAGCCCCGTCTGCAGCGGCAGCGGCTCAGCAGACAAGAGTTTTTTTTTGGAGACGGAGCGGGTTGAAGGAGTTTCTTCAAGACAGTCGAGGGTAGAACACTTTTACAGTACATGTTGCGGTCCAGTGATGGAATAATACGCTGAAGTAGGCCTAATTAGATGAAGATGACCCGACTCGATATTTAAAATTATATAATGTGACCTAGCCTACTGGACTCCATCGCGGGATCGATAAGCTCAAACGTTATTGATTTCTGGGTTCTGAATAGCCTATAGCGGAACCAGGTCCGTAGGATAGAGCCGGTGTAGGTACCAGATCGACTCGGGCTGCAAGATTGACTCGGGGTCCTAGATGCGCGATTATGACGCACTTCCTGTAAACTTTGTCTTTTAAATGCGCATGCGCTATGGTTATGTGCATGAAAATTGCGAAGAAGGTCGGGAGAAGGTGGTCTTTAGGGAAGCCCTCTGTGTCAGGTCTAATATTGAGGTTTTTTGCCATAACCTGTTTGCTAGCTGCTCTTCCTCCTCCCGTTCTTTCCCCTTCTTTCTGCTCCCCACCACCCACCCCATCAACAGTAGCTCCTTGGGCCCACGTCGGGCAGAGCAGCTGCATTAGAACCCTGGGTCAGTCACTTATCCATTGGCTTACTTTTTTCTTCTACCATTAATCATCTGTTAGTCTTTATTAACGTTGCATGTCCTTAATCCAGAACCTTAAACTTCGAAAAAATAAATGTTACTATTTGCTGATAGTTATAGCAGCACTAACAGGACAGTATATTTACATATTTTACTTTAACATGGTGTATATTCATAATGGGGACAAACTCGATGTTTTTCTAACGGCCTATATGTTAGGGAAGTATGGGGATTGGAACGTGAACATCTCTTTAACACTTTGTTTCCTGTCTGTTATCAGGACCCCATCGTGCAGCCCATCCTGGACCCCATCAATCATGAAAATAAATAATAAAAAGAATTGATGAAAATTAAGATTCAACACTGGCTTTATTCAACATCTAGATGTTTCAAACAAAAGTTGTTATACAAAAATGTATTGTTTTAATATTATCAACTAGCAGAGCTTCATGATATCTATTATTCCAAAAGTGTACCCTATTCACCTGCTGTGTCACACATTAAGTGAACTATTCCCATTGAGAAATGTTCTGCAGAGACTCACTGTAAATAGTAGGCTGTTTGGACAGTCGATGGCATTGCTGCAAGACACTACAAAAGGTGGTATATGTGGTTGAATAAGTAAAATACAAATCAGATTAAACAAAATCTGATGTACTTTTTTATTTTATTTAATGAAGGTTGAATGAATGAATCTATTTATCAGTGATGCAAGACACTACAAATGCTCCAGGGGCTGGAAATTATACATCTGAGCCACACCTTTACATTTTTTAACTGATAAATATCATTATGAAACTCTCATTATACACATTGTTTTTCAGTGTGATGTAAAATAACAGTGAACCCAGGGGATAGTTGTTCTTTTAATAAAATAGTATTTCTTAAAATACATGCTAGAGTACATTAAACTAAAATACTCATTCAATGTTTAAAGTATTATTAAATAAATGTTTAATTTAGCACTCAAACAGGGTTAAAACCGGGGTTAAACCTTGCTAAACTATAAATTCGTATAAAATAAAATGTAATTTAACCTTAATAATGAGAGATGACTACTATAAGCCAAACGTAACAACTAATTTTAAACCTTGCAGAACAATAAATAAATCGATCTATCTATGGAGCCTACTGGCTAAGCTATCAGCTAGCGCGATCTTTTACATGTTGTTTGAGTTTCGCACCATCAGCTATCGCGATCTTTTCAAATGTTGTGTATGTCCACAATGCTTTGCAGTAGCGTAGCAGTAGCGTAGCAGTATCTATGGTGACAACGTCAAGTGTCGATACGTCTTGCCGTTGCGTAGCAGTATCTATGGTGACAACGTCAAGTGTTGATACGTCATCAGTAGGCGCAGGACCCCGAGTCAATCTTGCAGCCCGAGTCGATCTGGTACCTACACCGGCATTCGGAACATAGACAGCGAAACTGCGCGCACACAGGCGGTGTGTGTGTGTGTGTGTGTGAGTGAGTGAGTGAGTGAGTGAGTGAGAGAGAGAGAGAGAGAGAGAGAGAGAGAGAGATCGAGTGCGACAGAGCGACCGTGATGCTGCTGGCTGCCGCGCGCAGCTGCTCAATTGCGAATATAGCCGATCTATTTTGTATGAGTTAGCAATGTTTTGCAGACTGTAAAACACATGAATACATAGCCTAGACTACAGACAAACCCTCTAAAATCCACTTGCCCGTCCGGGCAACCAAGAAGCAATCTCAACTTGCCCAAACATTATTTTCAGTTGCCCTGGGCAAGCGGGCAACCGTTAGTGTCAACCACTGATAGGATCCAAAATTCATGATGCAATTGACCATGTCTTGTTATCAAGCTTGTGGAAGTCCTTTGAGTCCATTGAATGCAGTAAATTAAGCGTTTGTTGTTCTCTTCACTGACAGATGAGAACATTAGCATGTGGCTGTGACTGTTATCTGACGGTCAAATTTTCTGCATGTAACCCAAGTGAGGCAGCGGAGGTACAACCTGTTAAGTTATGTTAACTTATTTTTATTTGTCAATTTACACGAGGCACATTGAAATTTGTCTTATCGCATATCCCCACTCCAGTTACTACACTTTGGAGTGCAGGGTCAGCCTAGCACAGCGCCCCTGGAGCAGTTTGGGGTTAAGCACCTTGCTCAAAGACACAATGGTAGATATGGTGGGCCCCGTAGATGTAATACCAGCCACCACTAGTATTACAAGTAACACCCTCTTGTCTGGTGCCAGGGATACAACCAGCTACTTTGTGGATAACCTATAGGCAAATGAATTGAAATTAACAATGTGCTGGTTCTCATTCAATCTAACTTGTTTTGGAAATGTTAACAGCCCTGGTGGATACCATTAGGGACATTCCAGTCATATAGGGCAGACTCAGACTCACAATTCATTTAAAAAGTAAACACGTATATTTGAAACAGTTTAGTGGGCTAAAGGTTGAAACTGCACACACTTTCCTATAAAAAATATAACAGTTGTCGTTGTCAAATTGAGCAGCACATATTTGCAAGACAGAAAAAAAATGGCATCAGTATTACTAATAGAACATGGTAATGTGCTACACGCACTAATGTGTAGAGTTTTACAATGCCCCAGATATTTCCAGTGCCTTTACACACTAAAGGCATTTCCGTGTATCTGCTCTAAACTTGATTGGATGAATAAATGAATCAGACCTGTGGTGGTGGTGATGCTTCCATTGTCTCGCCTGCAGTGAACAACAACAATGTGGAACAAGGTGTATCAAAAGATGCACTTTAACAGTGTCCTGGGCTTTTGATCCTCCACACTTTAACAGTATGATACCTTGAGGGGAGATACAGTATATCAAAGTTATTTCAACTGATGAAGTCAGAAAATAGCCTATTTGTCAGACTGCGCATTGACATATTTCTTCAAGACATTAACATACATTGATAGTCAAGAATCTAAAATATAATGATTAGATTAATAAACTAATCATTTTCCCTTCATGTTTTGTTGAAACAGCGAACCAAACCCAAAGATGTTATTATCAGGGTTATAAAACAGAGACAAGCATGTATTTGGGGAGCTGGACTCTGGGAGCTGGAGATATTGTTTTGCATATATTATTCACATATTGCTTAAGTGAATAACCAATTACCAAATTAAAAACTGGATTGTAACACACTGTACTAATTGACCAACACAAGATATTTAAACCCCCATTTTCTTTATATTTTTTATCTTTAGAAGATAGAATCAAGTTAGAATGAGGTAGAGGAATTTATAGTTTAAGTTGGCACATATCATTCATTGACACTCATATTTACATTCTGTCCAGTCTTGTTTTGTCACTACTACCACTGACAGGGAAAGAAAGACAAACTCTGTGAAGCACACACAGTATTAAGCCAGGCAGGCAATGCAATGGGTCCTCCAGTGTTCTCTAATAACTGGACAACCCATCCATTTCATAGTTGCTTCTCCCCAGATGTCTGACAGGGGTAGCATCATCCCATCCATTCCACACAGAGATGTGTGGGAATGAAAAGAACCTGCCAGACCTTTACATCCAGGTTGGTTTAACAAGACAAAAAGTTACGCTCCAAAGATCTGTAGAAAAAGAAAGAAAGGAAGCCCATGGCATTGAGCGCCATCCCTGCTGCATTCTCTTTCTCTCTCTCTCTTAAACTCCTGCATCTAATTGTGAGGCTGAGCACACAGCTGTGACACTCGGGGTTAGATACAAATTCTTTAATCTCCCCCTTTATATGACATTGTCATGTAATCTCTATCTAGCTACCCAGGGAGCAGCCAGAGAGGCAGGAAATGAAATCAATGCTGTGTCTCTGCACTGGGTGTTACTTCATTAGCATGGGCGCTACAGATGTAGCAGTAAATCTGATTTATGAAATGAAAGCACCACAGACAGAAGGAGAGATTCATAATAGCAGATGATATAGGGACACCCAATGGCCTGTGTTTTACTACAGTTTTACCAGTGTTTCATAGAGGACGGACTAGTAAGGGGACCAATTACCATACATCCAAAATAATACTTTCCATAAAAGGGACTCATTTTCTAAGCTTAGGGAGATTTCCATTAACTGAATAGCATGTGAAAAAGATCAATTAACTGTAAACAGAAAAAGGCAGGTAAAGTATGACCTCCGGTGATTATCACGCAGCGTACATTAAACAAAAATCAATTAATATTTCAGAGCATTAATGTTTCCCGGCACTCTAACACCAGTGTGTTAATTTTTAACATGCTAATACTCCTCTCCATACTAATAATATACTGCCTGTAAATTGCATAATGGATGGTTGTAAAAAATGCTTTACATCAGCTGTTAAGTAAACCGGGTTTAATTGGGTTCAGTTTCAAAACCTCATTCATCACAATGTTAAGCTTCTGGTTTAGGATTTCTGGCAGGTTTGACATTTAACGCTGCTGGGCTTCAGTGAACACCTCTCCTTCACACCAAAAGGCCCATTATGCTATTAACTTGCTAATAATATTTCAGTTAATAAAACCCCTCAAAATGTAAGTTAAAAGATTGAAGAACAACCCAAAGGACAGAATCTAAGACATAACCATTTTGCTTAACTGTACCAACTGGGTAAAATCTAGGAAAATGTGTCAAATATATTGTTACACCTCATCCAATTGAAATAGTGTACCCTGGGGAGAAGTCCTCGTCCCACTTTCTAAATTGAACTCTTTTCTCATTAGCCCAGCAATGAAAGTTTGTGGTGGTACATCTGGGCACCAGCTGTGGCAGGCACCACGGCCTTTAGAAGGTCAAAAGGTTAAGTACCTTCTGCTATGACGACATCCAATCCTATGGTAGCCATGGAGATGTTATGGAACAGGAAACAACAAGAGGCCCATACAGTAGGCTGCTCATATAGGAGAACCATTGATACACAAGCCCCTCCCCAGTTATAAAAAACAGAGATTTCAAATGATTAGTTGTGCACTCCCATGGGAGCGAGAAAACGCTAAGGAGGAGGGGGGATGTGTAATTCAATTAGCCCCACGGTTCTGCACCAAAGGCAGGGAGACAGATCCATCTCATTGAGACATCCAGGATGCGCAGGCCTGGTGTATCTTTTGCAGAGAAGATATTGGCAGCGCATCATTAGCGACGTTGATTTGAATTAAAGATAGTCTCACTCACTACGACTGCTGGGAATAAACATACCCAGGAATCTTGGTTAATGCTTGCAACACCAATCAGTTTCCACCGAAAAATCTTCTTAACAATCCTTATCTAGACAATGAGTGGATGAATGAGGAGGGATTGCAGGCTGCAGCTATAACGGAAAGCACAGTGGAGTCTCCTTACACGACGAGCCAGCCACGTTCCCCAGCAATGCCTCTGAGCCTGTGCCATGTGTCGCAGACGCCATCTCCCACTGAAGTGGCATAAAGATCGGCCCTTTCAGAGCACAGCCTCCTCCGCTCTCTCTTTTTCACTCCTCCCAGTGGAGATTTTATAAAGATTCACAGCGCCTCACTCCATGAGTTTCCTGTCATTTATGACAAGCCTTTTTTTCGTGGGGACAGAGAAATCAAATCAAACTGTAAATATAGTACATGTTCCCCCAGTATGAGCTCTACACATACGCGGACCGTAGATCACAAATAAATGCCAGAGTTCCTGACAGTCATTAAATAACGGCATCAATAATCCCCCACATGTGGCAGCGCTACATTTGATTTTGGATTATGAAAAAGGGCAGGAGGCTATGGATGGTGATGAACGAGACACAGAGAAGACAAATCAGAGGAAATGAGGAATTACCCAGAGGCCCCCAGGTGAACATCAGCCACTTCAATTCAATTCAATTCAATCCAATCCAAAGTACTGCTGTCTTTAGAGGGAGGATGGCCAGTCGTTGTCATTAGCAATGGGGTGACCCTTGACCCCAAGCTGGAGCACACACCTGGCTATGTTATATGAGCCCATTCCAGCCATATCACAGAGAGAGAGAGAGAGGGGGGGGGGGGTGTCATCCCCTTGGCAAAGCCTCCCAGGGGTGGCATGTTCGCTGCGGGTGGGCAGCTACCTTCAATTGGCTGTATGTCCATCAATCTCCTGTCTGAGGAAACTGAAGACTCGACGGAGAGAGAGGCAAACAGCTGCCATATGTTGGCCTGAACAGATGGCCATGGTGGCAAGAAATGAACACCGTATCACTTGAAAAAGTCATACACAGCATCTCCATGTGGGCAAAGTTAAAGATACTTGTCCGCAACTCCAACACCTTCCCAGGCTGCCTGTGCCATGTGTTGTTGATTGTTTTTGGACAGATTTTTTCCGTAAATCATTGTTAAGTTACCTAATTTATTATTATTATTATTATTATTATTATTATTATTATTATTATTATTATTATTATTATTATTATTATTATTATTATTATTATTATTATTATTATTATTATTATTATTATATTTTATTCTAGTGAACTCATTTAGATAACTCATCCAAATATTTAATCTTAATTAACAAGTATCCTACAAATACGATGTATAACTTATATGTTCATATCAAATATTTTCTGTTTTTTTTAAATATATATAAAAAAAATGTTTGGGTCTTACACATCTTTCCCATTTTGAAATTTAACAATCCCCATTAAAGATAACTCCTTTCTCTGGTTGTGTCTTACTTAGTTGTGGAATATTTCCTTTTTCTGTGAGATGATTTTTCAGTTATTTTTTGTTTCAAGTTTAAAATGATTTTAGCTATATTACAGACAAAATGTAACCATATGAATAGAAGTGTTTTACCGGCATGTCAAAATGGACTGAAATAGTTTATGAAGTTAAGTTTGTATTAAATGCTTGACTTATCTACTGAGGTACCAGTAGCATGTCCTCTGCTGAATGTTCAATTTCTTCCTTGAAGAAAGTGGTCAAATTTTCTTTCAAAGCGGTGCCTTGAGATTACCATGTCACTCTAATTGCCACACTTCATGATGAACCTTAAATATGCATTAGATAACCTTTTAAAATTGGGGAGCAGAATATTCCTTATAGGTTCAACATCTACTATTGGTAGCACACATAGCTGTCGTCAGTCCATACATCAAAGACCATTAAGGGTTTGGAATCAAAGCTAATAAGCCATTACTTTGTCCAAATAGCCAATGCTTTATCCAATTAATATTGCTGCAGTCATTAGCAGTCCAAATCTAAGACTTTCACAAAATGAAAAGGAGCAAATACTCAGTTTTAAGTGCTGGGGAAGCAGTCTGTAACCACTTGCATATAGTAGGCACATAACGGTTACCCTATTGCATTTGCAAGATAAAGTCTTACATAAAACACTCTCCATTCACGATGCGCAATGATGCAGCGATGATGGCTCACTGACTTCGACAACATGATTCAGAGCTGTGGATTAAATCAACAATACTTCTATAAATATCATAATGATTGTTCTGCATGACTATTTCACCAAATACGCCACCGGGAAGAAATCAGAGAAGATAATAGATGGGAACAAGGTAATAGATAAGGATAAACACAATATATGATACTTGTTTTCTTTTCTTTATTGGCTGTGACTGACAGCATCTACTATAGCCTGGAATTTTTGTTCTCCCCTATAGAGGTCAGAAGCTAATGATGTCACGATTCCTGTTAATTCTATAGTGATTTTTATTTCATTTGTATATTTATACACACACACTCACACAAGATCCAGGGGGAACAAGAAACAAAGGCTAAATCTATCTTCCCGGCATTTTAAACCAATCCATTACATGTCATGCAATGTCACTGACGAGGCAAGGTGTATGCATGGATTTGGGATGTTGATTTGTGCCCAACTTCAGTGGCTGCAGACATAGTTACAGGAAAAAGTCCGCTCACCGGGTCTGATATGCAGGATGATGATGCCTGTTCTGAACCCTGAAGAAAGTCAACATTTGTATTCGGCTCTTGTTCGACTCTCAGAACAACAGCATACCGACAAACAAGGTTACAGAAGGTAACATCAGGATTTTGCATAATTGATGTCTGACTTGAATTCAAATTTCCTTCTTTGCTAATGATTTTGTGCCATCAGGCAAGGGGACCTTATTCCCACAGCGACCCTTTAGAAATGTATTGTAAAAGAGGGTAACCTCAATTGATCTTTCGAGAATAAATAAAGGAAAATGAAATGAAATGTATGTCGCACTCGACCCGCAGAATCAGCATAACTACTAAGGTTGAGTCAACGCATTTGTGAGGGCACATGAACGTAAGCGTAAATTAAAATGGTTTGTATTCAGTAATACAGGCCCGTTGATCGGTATTAAAAAGGTATGGATTCAATGAATATCCCTATTGGTTACCAGGGTCTTGGCTGAGCAAGACACTTTTTGTAAATTAGGTTTAACTTTTGTTTTGTAAAAATAATAATTAGTGCAGCTTTAAGGAGAACTAGATAATGAGTAAAACATGGTGACTGTAGAAAAAGAATGGTTTATGATGAGTATCAATAAAATCATGCCAACTAATGTAATCCTAGATACCACCTTCAACACTTTGGGTAATTGGAGAGCCCCTCTGCCCTTAACACAAGGTCACAGCTCTCTCCGCTGATGAGCAGATATAAAAGGCTAAAGTACCACAATCACTTATACAGTGTAGCTTCCAGCTGCTAAATGCTCTTCCACCAGGCCGATATGAAATCATTTCGACAAGAGTATGTCAGAGCAGTCCACAGTTCTTCTCTGAGACTCAAGGTGCTGACACTACATAGCCCTGAGCAGAGAGAGGAAAAAAAGAGGCCAAAAACAGAGAGAATATGGAAGAGAAAGGGAGAGACAGATAGACAGTGAAAAAGAAAGATAGAAAGACAAAGAGAGAGAAAGATAGCTCAGTTAGCAACCCTTGCAAAGGATGAGAGCAGAGGATAGCAGTCATTTTAGTGCTGCTGTTCGGAGTGGAGAGTCCTGTCCCATGGTCAGTCACAAAAAACAGATTGACAAGTGCTGTACACACAAAGGACCTGACAGCCCTCAATTAACCCTTGATGTGAGACTACTGCCTAGTCAACTCTCCCTCAAACTAAGATCAACGGTAACATTCTTCAACAGCAATAGCACAGTTAACTGTATCTGCCTGTTATTCCATCTCTCCTAAGTCCCAGACAGTGCAGCTAGCCTTTGCTTCCTCTGTCCGAAAAAGTGTGTAAGGCTCCAAACATCTGGACATCCCCTCAAACGCTGCTTTTGATTTCTTTCAGTAGTAACAACCGTGTCATCAAGTAAGTAATGGCTTGCACTGCACTGAGGTACAGGACCACTCCGCTGTATTTGGCTGTGATGTATCATGGATGCAGATCAATGGCAAGTGGCTCGATCACTAAGACCTCTGCTCCACTGTCATTGACCTCTGGCTCCTGTGGCATTCCTGGGAGACCCATTGCCAGTGAACAACACTCCCAGCATGTTGATGGAGGGGAAGAACCCCTTTAACCATTGCTGCCTCTAATGTGCTTTCTTTGTGAGACAAGCCACAGAAGAAAAACACTCCCAAAGGCAGAGTACGAATAATAGCGACATAGTATATTAAAAAAACCCTTACAAATTATACAGTGTATTCTATAGGAGGAGTAATTACATTTCTTTGATTATGCATCCCAGCCATTCAGAAAACAGAGTGAATGAATGAATGAATGATTTATTTCAAATATGCAACAACAATACAATAATAAAAATGCATCAACAGGAGTCAACCCTAGTGACTCCTGCACTGATAAAGCCGCCAAGCACTCTATAAAAATGCCACAACATATTTAAAAAGGGGTGGGAAGAAGTAAAAACTTGTTCAATCCCACCCCACTTCTTTAAACAATATTAACAGGTCAGAAATCAAAATCAAAACTCAAAACTACATGTTTCCTTCAGACTAATTTCTCATTTTCATGATATCTATTCTATCAACACTTGCATATCTGTACACCATAACAATACAGACATAGATACACACAAACGTACACACGAATACTTGCATATCTGTACACCATACCAGTACACATAGATGCACACAAACGTACCAATACATTTCCTGTATACCCATACCCTTACACATAATCCTACGCATACCCATGTTTCCTACTCACTGACACACTGAAAATGTCAGCCACTCCGACTGCCAGCACCACAGCAACTGTGGAGTCAGCCATCGCAGAAGGCCGAGCCACGACGCCACCCTTAATGCAGTAGAACACTTAGCATACTTCTTAGTTCTCAAGTCTTTTGTTAAGTGTAACTTCAAATATACTTCTCTCAACAAAGAGAGGGTTTCTGGCAGTTGGATGCTCTAAGCACAAGTACCTACAATAGAGTAAAAAGAAGCCAGGCAGGTTACAACGAGGTGACTATTCACTGGGCACAAGCAGCCAGCCATTATATTTGAACAAAGACTACCTGGTAATAAACTGTGTTCTATGGATTCTGTGACCATGAAACCGGAACAGAATGGGACAATATTGACTTTCACAAACTAATTGTAAAGCTGCTCAAATCCAATGCAATGCCAAACACATTCTTAATTGTATTCACTGAAACCTGTTCGACGGAGAAAAGTCAAGGACAAACGAGCATCAGTTCAGTTAACTCTGCCCTTCTCAGGGGAGTCTATACATCACATGATCTGTAGCTCACATGATCTTTGCAGCTGATAATCAGTTTTCCTCAGGCAGAGTGGCTCATGATCTGGATCATTCCAGTGTCCCTATATATAACTCCAAAACAGAGACGTTTCACTAGAAACTAAACACTATACTCTGCATTTGTTTGCAGCAGTAACGCCATTCCTAACAGAATTAAGGCGTGTTAATTGCATACATATTATTCACTGACTGACACATAATCGTACAATTACAAATAGAGTTATATACACAATTTGCACAGCACCAACGTGAAGTTAAACCAATTGACAAACTGTACCTTAATCTACTAACATTTATACGTATATAAATGTGGCCAGGCAGCCGAAGGTAAGTATAGCTATTTTCTTATCCTGACAGCTGGTGCTCAGGGAACACTGGGATCACATATTTTCTTTTATGCCACACACTAAACCAATTTGGGACCATGTACTGTTGGCATGACAGCAAAGCCTGACCTGTCGTCTGCTACTTCAGGCTGGCATCTCATTTGACCCACTGATGACAAGTGCCACAGGCTGAGCGACTGCCTTTGACCCGGAGTGCACCACGCCGGCATCCACACTGACCTACTTCTTGTGTGCTTATGCATCACAGGCACAGCCATGTCGGTTCACACCACATGTACAGTAAATACTTAGTGAATACTGTTTATTGGACACTATACTGCCATCTCTGCGAGGACTGTTCACTATAATACCCCTGCTTTAGGGGAGAACGGGGTAAGTAGGCACACTTTTTACTCTACTGAGAATTGCTCATCAACTAAACATCTTTCGATAGTCATTCCTACATTACATTGAAGCTTAAAGTGTTGGCTTGAAATGTGTACCCCTCACTTTTTCTATCTTATTGTAATAAAGAAGAAATTAATCATCAAAGACACCCTAACACATTGTGACAATCAACCCCATCAAGGGGTCGGTTGTCATACACTATGGGGTTGTTTGTCACAATGTTATCTTAATGGGAATAATCTTGAAAAGAAGGCAAGAAAGCAGAACTAAATTTGAAAATGCAATTGCATTGTCAAGTTGACAAATAGGTCAATATAACTTACTGTAGCCTTGGCAGCTTGTCTAGTTTGGTATGCACTGGGTTGTTTTGATTTTGTTGCCCTTTTTTCCTTTGCATGCTAGCTGCCTTTTCCTGCTCTATTCTTTCCTTCTCTGGGGTGTCAGTGAGGATACAGCTTGACAATTTATTTCGTTATTGGGTTCCTTTTCTGGCTGTAGCCTTTGGATAACTTGTGACAACCAACCCCCCCAAAAATGTGACGACCAACCCCAACTTGAATTTTTTGCTAGCATCAATGCCAACAACCATCTGACAACTAATTACACTCAACAAAAATATAAACGCAAAACTTTTGTTTTTGCTCCCATTTTTCATGAGATGGACTTAAAGATCTAAAATTCATTCCAGATACACAATATTACCATTTCTCTCAAACATTGTTCACAAATCTGTCTAAATGTGTGATAGTGAGCACTTCTGCTTTGCTGAGATAATCCATCCCACCTCACAGGTGTGCCACATCAAGATGCTGATCTGACATCATGATTAGTGCACAGGTGTGCCTTAGACTGTCCACAATAAAAGGCCACCCTGAAATGTGAAGTTTTGTCTCACAGCAAAATGCCACAGATGCCACAAGCATTGAGGGAGCGTGCAATTGACATGCTGACAGCAGGAATGTCAACCAGATCTGTTGCTCGTGCATTAAATGTTCATTTCTCCACCATAAGCCGTCTCCAAAGGCGTTTCAGAGAATATGGCAGTACATCCAACCGGCCTCACAACCGCAGACCACGTGTAACCACACCAGCCCAGGACCTCCACACCCAGCAGGTTCACCTCCAAGATCGTCTGAGACCAGCCACTGAGACAGCTGCTGAAACAATTGGTTTGCATAACCAAACAATTTCTGCACAAACTGTCAGAAACCGTCTCAGGGAAGCTCAACTGCATGCTCGTCGTCCTCATCGGGGTCTTGACCTGACTCCAGCTCGTCGCCATAACAGACTTGAGTGGGCAAATGCTCACATTCGATGGCGTCTGGCACATTGGAGAGGTGTTCTCTTCACGGATGAATCTCGGTTTACATTGTTCAGGGCAGATGGCAGACAGCGTGTGTGGCATCGTGTGGGTGAGCGCTTTGCTGATGTCAATGTTGTGGATCGAGTGGCCCATGGTTTTGGTGGGGTTATGGTATGGGCAGGCATCTGTTATGGACGAAGAACACAGGTGCATTTTATTGATGGCATTTTGAATGCACAGAGATACCGTGATGAGATCCTGAGGCCCATTGTTATGCCATACATCCATGAACATCACCTCACGTTTCAGCAAGATAATGCACGGCCCCATGTTGCAAGGATCTGTACACAATTCTTGGAAGCTGAAAATGTCCCAGTTCTTGCATGGCCAGCATACTCACCGGACATGTCACCCATTGAGCATGTTTGGGATGTGCTTGACTTGCGTATACGACAGCGTGCACCACTACCCACTAATATCCAGCAACTTCGCACAGCCATTGAAGAGGAGTGGACCAACATTCCACAGGCCACAATTGACAATCTGATAAACTCTATGCGAAGAAGATGCACTGCATGAGGCAAATGGTGGTCACACCAGATACTGACTGGTTCTGAGTCCCCAGACCCCCAATAAAGCAAAAAAATGCACATTTCAGGGTGGCCTTTTATTGTGGACAGTCTAAGGCACACCTGTGCACTAATCATGATGTCAGATCAGCATCTTGATGTGGCACACCTTTGAGGTGGGATGAATTATCTCAGCATAGCAAAAGTGCTCACTATCACACATTTAGACAGATTTGTGAACAATGTTTGAGAGAAATGGTAATATTGTGTATCTGGAATGAATTTTCGATCTTTAAGTCCATCTCATGAAAAATGGGAGCAAAAACAAAAGTGTTGCGTTTATATTTTTGTTGAGTGTAGCTTGCTAACCACAATCTAAACTATAGTTTACCCTTCACACTTTTCATGGGTAACAAGTGTTTTGTTATAAACCCATTCTGTAAAAGCCTAGAAGAAAAATACTGAGGAGCTAAATATTTTCAATTTGACATGAAAAACACAAACAGTCCTCTCACCTCAAATTCAGCAGTCTAACTCCAAGGAAGACTATGTAGGTGACCTCTTATCCCAATTCTGGATATTTACATACCAAAATTTCACAGACAGCGCCTTCTGGTTCCGAGATATAACGATTGTGACAACCAACCCGTGTGACAAATTACCCCGTTCTCCCCTACCTACTGTGTTTATTTGCATATCATGCTTAATTGTTGTAAATAAATACAAATCTTCTCAGCTGAACCAATAACAAATGCAAAGAAAAAATAAGAACGTATTGCGTTCTACCTTTGGTATAAAAAAAAACCTCAATAAATGTATTGTTTATAACATTTAAAATGATGCAAGGTAAGAAAATTTAAATAAACCTGCTATACATTAAACTACTCATTTCCTTATCAAAAAGCAAATGATCTGTGGATGGACACATAATTACTGCAGTGATGGCTAACAATTATAACTCAATTTCAACTCAAGCCAGACAAAAAGTTCTCAATTACAAGTGAGATCAACTTTTTTTCAAATACGAGAGCACGTAGGCAATTTGGTGTTTGGTAATGAAAGAAAAGGCCCGTCTGCATTATAACTTCCACATATCGACTGCCTGCCACATTCATCTTTTGGGAAAAAAACTACAGAAAATTGGGAGTTCCGATTGACGTACTAGTGGAGCAGGGTGAAATGGCAGCCTATACGTCTCCCTCTTGTTCTGTAGGAATAGTTTTGGAGGCCAGCCATGCCCTGAAAAGGCTGTGATCACAGCAGCGAGAACATTGCATGGGACAGATTTCACTGGTAAACGCCGCACACAAAGGCTGGGTCAGAGCGACAGCATGGGGTGTGTTTGAGTTTCCACCTCCTACACAGTCATGCATTAAATATGGTTCAACAATCACACTGTCCGATGACTCTCAAAACCCCTGACTTCCCAACCTTTCCAACTGAACATTTCCTGGGGAATTCCGACCAGGAGTGTAATCTCGATGACGGAGTGACTGCAACAGCTGGGAGGAAAATCACTTTCTAATGAGCAGAATGGAAATATGAGTTACTGTAAGGCTTTGTCCCTGACAATTGTTTGTTCTCAACACTTTGCTGGATCAAAATACTTTGTTGGGAATGCACAACCATGCCACTTATTGGAGCAGTTTGAGTATTTTGTAATTCTCTCTCGATTTGCAGAATTTTAAACCAACACTGCCTTAAAGCATTTTTCAAGAGCAGGGAAACACATTTCAAGACCATGCTGGGGAGACTTGTGATTCCCAGTAAATTAGACGCCGAGTTGAATATGTGAAATGAAGTTGTCCTAGCACAGAGATACCCTTAATAGCTTCCCATAATGCAGAATCACTGTGGTAATGGCCCCTTCAATAGCTGGCAATGAGTGGGTAAAAGGCACCATTTAAATGGTGCTTGGTTTTAATTACCACTGAAAAGCAAAATTGCAGTATTTAATACATCGAAAGCTTCGATAGTAGGAAATGTAAACTGTTGACGTTTCAAAAGTCTGCTACATTTTAGTTTAAAACTCTACCTGTTTTGTGCCAAATAGGCTACTGCTTTTAGAACCTTTGAAACTGGCGAGTATCATCTAGTGTTTTGTTTGATGGAACAGTAAGCCTTTGTCAGTCGCCTGTGGCAGAAGCATGCTGCATTTGAGCTTGTGACATTGGTGTTGCTGTGGTCTATTTATATCCACGTACAGTAACCATTCTAGACGCTAAGCTGGGGAAGGTCTCCATTTCTGTATTAGACATGCAAAGGCTCGTATTGTGAACCAGCAGGTGATATTTACATAACGTCAGTATTCCCACAAAATAAGATGTCTCAATTTGCAGTGAATTTGCGTTTTGTTTTTGTTTTTTACTGCAAACATTGTTAACTTTCCATCCTTAAATGCAAAAACAAACACATACAGTATATGCACACAGCAATCAATTGTGTTATGGCTAGTCTCAACATAAATACATTAATCCTACAGACAATCCTCCTTAATTCCATTTTAAGGAAAGGGTATTAACGAGTCCTAAAGCTGACCCAGCCTGTAAGCTGGAGATTATTCTGTATCGGCACATTTTGCCAATCTGCCATTCAACAAACCTTTTTTCTTTAGACACCATAACAAATGCACACATGATCACACTGTAAACACTCATTGAAAATAGGTTGGCATGCATACACAGTATAACCTCGAATCCCCAAGAAAGTTATCATCTTTCTCATTATAGATCACTGATTAGGCACTGAAGACATCCATCAATACACAATAGCATTAAGGCCAATCGTCAATATTTCTTGATAAGAGAAACATTTCATGGCATAATTATTGCCGTTATCATTTGTCATTCACTGATACTTTCTTTCCATCGAGCAGACCAAAGCACCACAGCAAAATTGGTCTTGGCCTTAACAGTTCTGACACGCTGTATGTATACTAAACAATTTTCAATTGGACATAACATGTCAAACCGGGATCCAGCATTAGACAAATATTGGTCCTCTACATGCAACAAGGTAAGACAGAGAGATCCTATGAGGAATATAATATAATATAATATAATATAATATAATATAATATAATGTAATGTAATATAATATAATATAATATAATATAATGTAATGTAATATAATATAATATAATATAATATAATATAATATAATATAATATAATATATTCAGGATATAAATTAACTTCAGTAACATAAAACAATACTGCTGCCACCAAGGACCCATACCATTTCCAATAATGTGGTTGGTCGATGCTTTAATCCTAGTACACTGACACTCCTAGTTGGAATCCAGCCCCTTGTGCCCTCAGTGCTGCTGTACTGTAGAAAGCCATCCAGAAACCCAGCTGTCTGCATCATGCTGACACAGCTTGGCTTTTCCAGTTACATCACTCAGGGAAAAGATGTCACTTTTCAATATCAGTTTGAAAACCCTCCTCACGACACGCACGAGTATCCCTGAACTGACCCTTAATATCCAAGATGCCTCTCATATTAAATGCTCAGCTGCCATATACCATGGAAGGGTGTGGTGGTAGGTTTCAAACAGTTGGCCCACAGCAGCCGAAAGCTTCATCATCAGTAAATGAGAATGTCAAGAGGCTGACTGACGCGTGGCTAATGCGGGTTGGCATACTGAGACAGCCCAACAACACTCCATACATTTGTTTCCATTAACTAAACTCACTAGATGTTAAAACCGACCATTTAAAGATACATATGGGGATTTACTGTGTGGCCCCTTTCTCTGCCCGCAGTCTTATTTAATGCCCTGTACTTGTTCAAAACAACCACATGTCACAGCTCATAAAATATCAGTTCAGGAGGAGTGAAGCACATACACATGTGTTAAAGGCAGCAGCAGGGCGGCCTAGTGTGGCTAAGGAGACATGTCCTTCAATCCAGGAGTGCACATCCTCCCTGTTGGTGTATGTACCATGGCTATGAGTGAGCAATGAGCATGCACTCTAACCTCTGCAAGCAGGCAGCTGTCAGGTAAAAAAAAAGGAAGGAATTTCTCCTACTGGAATTCTTGAAATAGCAGATTTATATCAATAGGGGAAAAGCTTCTATAGTCTTCAACAAACCACCCCCCGACTCCTCTGTCCACATTTTTGTCAGCCTACTGTAGCCTACATCATCATTGGTCACATCCCTGCATGCGCACTACAATCTCACCTCGTCAACGTAGCTTTGATGTTGAGCCGATCCAGATAACATTCAGGTCAAGTCCAAGTTACTGTAACCTACAACAGCACATTTCTGGGCAGAGCAGTGCAAAGGATGCTGGAGCTGGGCAGCATTATAGTTGCCTGTTCAGCCCACTTCTAAGCACGACATTTGGTGACCCCTTGAAATACAACGGGTAGCAATAACGCAACACAACTAGTCAGAAAATGCTTATTATTACCTCTGTATATGTCAATGTCAAAGTCACTCAGTCACATTTTAGGCGAGAAACAGATTTGACAGGCGCATAATCACGCACCAGATGACGCGAATCGACTGATGTTAAATCCAAAAGAATAGCAAAAGAGGTGGTGGAAGTGGAGCACACCACACCACGCTTATCATGTGAGAAGGTCGTCTGCAGAGCTGTTAATATGAAATGTGTTCAGCGCTTTTGCTGAGCCAACATCGCCTCCCCCGTAATGAACCCGTTTGGGAGGAGAACAGCACAGCACACTGAACGACAGCGCGAGGTGTTTCAAACAGCCAGCAAGGAAAGCACGCACAACAACACAAGAAACCAAAGGTGAAATCCTACCTGACGTCTGCCTCCGTTAATGCATGCGACCTGCCTTGGATGTAGGCTAGGGCGACACACACCGCAAGCGGGTCAGCTCAGCCTGCCAGCCTCCTCCACGGCATCAAGCCCCTCCTCGTTTATCGTACAGTGGGGGAGAGATAAAAAAAAAAAAAACGACCGCATATCTATGCGCCGAAAAAAAGGAAGCGGCGTCACGCTCTCCCGTGGTTTCTGATTATAGAAGCTGTCTTTCAAGATAGATGTAAAGGCTCAGCCTTTACTATTGTTATAGATTAGGAATCCTACGAGATGACATAGAATTGACAGTCGTGAAATGCATTCAGGTAAAAACAGGAAGGAACGCACGAAATATTTTAATGACTCTTATTTTGAAAATCCTTCAAATTTGTGCAGCGAAGTAAACTCGACTACACACCTGTCAAAAGCATGTCAGCAGCCCAACCATCATTGGAGGACTCTCCATATTGCTGGAGATGGATGGTTACTTTACAACCGGGATCCAGTCAATAAAACACAACATCGTGCAGTATGTAAAACTAATGGCATCAGAAAAGAACATGTAGGCCTAACCAGTAAGGATTTTTGAACATGCCTGTTATGGAGGGACATTTTTGCAAGCTGAATAATGAATTCATAAACAATGTAATCCAATTCAGTTTTTGAAGACAAAAGCTAAGTTTGGTCAGAATCACACTTTAGCCAATCTTTGTAGTAATGAGGGAATACTTATATAACAGTCAGACTAACGTTTTCCTCTCAGTTTATCACCTCAGTGGGTGTACTATAGTTGTTCTTTTTGTTTTATTTTACCTGAGCATATACTGCCCCCCAATGGAAACATTCAAGAATCCATGCAAAGACACAATCACAGTCCCTTTTAGGCTAAAAGAAAAGGTAGGAGATTGAATGTTAAGTGTTTTCAATTGGCTTCTCATAAATTAGTAGTAGGCTATTCATTATTCATATTTAAATACAGTCTATGTAGCTACAGAATCCGTCTACCTTCCGTTCAATCCATATCCTTTTGGAAAAACGAAAACAACTGTTTGATTTCATTTTTTAATTAGGCCTATTTGTTTAATTAAAAAAAACGGACTGTTTTATTAAAAATATGCCTGTACAACATGAATTGATTGCCATTTCTTAGTTTTTATTTTCCATGTCGCCCTTTACATACGAAAATGGGAAAGGAGACAAACAGAAAATGTAAAAAATGTGCATTTTCATTTTTGAAGTTCCAAATAATAATTTATATTAATCAGCGGGTTAAACTGTGTCCCGCTGCCACAATGCCACGAGCTATGCGCGGCGAGCGCCGTGATGGCTCGGACCCATATAGACTGTTTTCTGACCGTCTATTAAGTAGGCTAAAGCCTCTTGTCGGTAGTGGAAACGCATGGCATATCTATTAGGGTAGGCTAACCCTGCCGAACCGTGCCGAACCAAACTGTGCTGCTCAGAGGAAACGAGGCATGATCTAAACAGCGACAGACATACAGTTGATCCAGATCAAAACGGGACAAACCACCAAATGTGTAATCTTTATTGAGAGGGGAAACACATTTTGGCTGGCTGCCATCAAGAGCCTTATTTTACAAAAAGCTCAATTCAGATAGCCTATAGCCTAAACGTGGACAAAATATAGCCTAGACAAGTTTCTTCTTTCCTCGACACACACACACACACACACACACACACACACACACACACACACACACACACACACACACACACACACACACACACACACACACACACACACACACACACACACAGACGCACGCCCTTAAACTGGGCGATTGCCCACTTTGACTCGGCAACTGAAGTGAAGACAGGGAAAAAGAGAGACAGAGACGACGATCGCCTCAGACGCAACTCGTACTCGTGGACCTAACAAATACAAATGCTTTCATATGCAGCTGTCTGCACTGGGGCTCATGCCTCAGCTGATCACGAGTATCAATAACATTATCAATAATGTAGGTTGTGTCCTTCAGTTCTAGTGCGATGCTGACGTCCGCACGTAATCGGTGATTAATGAATGAAGAGTAAAACAAACATTTATCAGATGATTATTTATGAGACCCAAGGCAATTGCCTACCTTTGTGCATTGGTTAAGTTCGCCTCTGGGCGCGCGCGCACACACACACACACACACGCACACGCGTGCGCACGCACGCACTTCTTTCACTAAATTGAAACGTGTATTTTTCAAAATCAACATTTAGGCCATTATTCTCATATTTGATATCCTGGTCATGAATTGTGATTGAAATTTATAAACACGTGTTTTAGTATAATATATAATTTAGCTGAGAGGATGATTATTAAAAAAACAGATCACTTTTAGTTTTTCGTGCTTTGATTTCCAAACGGATATGGATTGACACGGATGGTACACGGATTCTGTCTGTTCATGTGGGAGAGCTCACCTTATTCAAATTGGTTAAGAATTTCAGAAAAATAGAGTTCAAAAATGTCTTTCTTTTTTCCAATGATATATGCATTATCCCTCCATTATATGGTTTTAAGAGGTACAACATGTTTGAGTGTTACGCTGGAATCGCTGATGTGACTTGAACAAATTAGATAACATGTCTGAGAAATTCCCCCGTTAAGGGCACTTTCCTGGTATAGTGTGTTAGCACTGACCTATCCTTTAGCGCCTGGTTACACAAATTGTAACCAAGTAACTCCACTTGAACCTTGGCCAGGGCAGAGTGGAGCTTTTTAACAGGATAGTTTCACTTTCCTTTACTATTTTTCAACGGAGAGTGAAAGAAGCCAAAGGAAAGAACCAAGGGGACACAACTGTTCTTCTGTGTCTTACTGCAAACATACACAAAAACTGAACAAAACCGAACTGACACAGCTTTATTTTTTTTTCTCTAAATGTCTGTTTGCCACCACAAGAGGGCAGCACTGACATGACTTTTTATGTTGAAGAACGTGTGTCCAGTATAAATCAATGTTCTTATTGCTGCTATAAAAATTTGATGTGGTAGTCAGATGGTTGAGAGGAGTCATTTGTATATTTGAATGGTCTTTTCTGCTTTAAGAATGCAGGAAGTCCTCGTTTCAAGTATAAAAATAGATTGATAGTTGGAAGTGGATTGATAGTTGGAACTGGATCGTGATATATCAGCTGGACATTCTATTGACTGACAATTCACAGTTTAACCCTACACCATCACTAATTAATCACCAAGTTATCCACAAAGTATAGACTGCAGAGGGCCTAAAGAAAAACAGGTTCCCAGGATATTTATAGCCCAATCGTGAGCACCACTGTGGCTTATGATGATCAAAGGTCAATTATATATTTCTCTGGTATATCGAAATGGCTATTTTGGGAAAACTTTTTACCTCAGTATTCTCCTTGTAATGCAGCACTGTTGGGACTTAGTCTAATTAGATGTTTTAATCATCTAATTATTGTTATTCTGGGACCAAATTTGGTTTCTGAATTACACTGCTTTAATCAATGTTAAACTAGATATTGTTCAAGAAAATATTTAAAAAAAATACAGTAATACCAAAAGTTTGAATAAAAAAAAAAGTCAGATATATACACATGCATTTCTCATCTCCACACAATGTTAAATTTAAAGTCCAAGATCCAACTATATCAGGCTGAATAGGACATATGTGCTACATTCAAGTACATATAAAATGTAATAACACCAGGTGGCTCAACCATTAGTACTTGCTACATTTATTTAAATGACCAAAAGGACTTAAGTGGAAACTTATTAACCATTGTGTCCACAAAAACCCACTTAAACCCCTTTTAGGCAGAGACCTGGTTCACCTGTGGCTCTTCTATACTCAGCAAAGCTAGACCAGTTTAGCCATTGAACTTTTTCTCTGGGTACTGGCCTCTCTAGGTACTGGCTTGTCAAATGTTGTGAAATTGTTCAGAATTATTATCTTATCAGAAACCCTAGTTTATGTTCACAGAACAAAGCCATACAGACTGTTTATTTTAGAATAATGGAAAAGCAAACATGTGAGTTAAAAGCCTGCAATTTGTTTGAAAAACCGTTGACTCAAAGTAGTAAGCTTATCTTGCTCAACAATACAACAGCCACTACGGGGGCATTGAGCTCTGTTGTGGTTTGGACATTTCCATGGGAACCGTTGGAAAAGGAGAGAGGGAGGATCCTGTTCTATCAGCACTGGGGGAGGGGGGGGGGGCGTGTGTTAGATCCAACGGTTTCCTGCTTCATTTAAACTGTCTCTTTCTTTCAAACAGCCACAGATGTGCTGGTTTTGACAAGAGAGAACCTCCATCTGCTGTCAAGAGAGCCTCTGTAATTTCTCATGGAACTTTAAGCCCGGAGCTTTCACCTTATATCCTGATCAGAACAATCTTGTGGATTAACTGTATCTTCAGAATAAACGGTAAGAAAACCTTACTGAAAAAAGTTAACCATTATAGATATAGTGTCAACATGTTTTTTTTGTCTTTGTTTGACTTAAGAAACACTGACTTACAAGCAAATCCCTTTTTGATTTTACAGACAGTGCTTCTCAAACCTTCTACCAGAGGACCCATGTGGGTGGTGGAGAAGATCCGCGTGTCAGTGGAGAGATCGAACTTGCCTATTCCATCAGCGGAACTAAGCTTCAAAATTGGAGAAATCATGTTCGGTGAGAAAGGCGACAAAGCCAAAAGGATTTCCCTCTGCCCTAACGTCATCACCCCTGACAACATCCCAGAGTTCTGCATACCCCCGACAATTCCTTCCCTGCAGGACACCACCAAGAACATGGAGCAGAGCCGTGCCACTCGCGTTAACATCAAGTCGTTTCACTGTGAGAGGACTAGCCCTGAAATAGAGGTGACGCGCCATGTGCACATCAACCCACACATCATCCAGGTGGAGAGTGTGGACGAGAGCCCCTACGAAGGCTGCAGTGACGAGGAGACCACCAATGCGGACCCCCAGAGCCAGGCTGCCTTGTCCCTTCCGCACATGGCCAAAGCTCAGACCTGCTACGGCTTCTGCACCTTACTGGAGAGCCCTCACACGAGGAGGAAGGAGTCGCTCTTCCACTCCGACCCCAGCGCCTCTCCCCTGCTGCTGCCCAGGAGTCGATCCAGCACGTGCTCCAACAGGCTCTCCCCCTCCCCCTCCACCTCGCCCTCCTCCTCCCCTTCCTCCTTCAGCCTCAACAGCCTGACATCCAGGCTTTCCCCCAGAGGACACACCGTCAACTGGCAGCAGCAGGCCCCTCTGGACAGCGACACCACATCCTCCACCGAGTCCTCTCCCTACAGCTCGCCTCTGCTGACCAGGTGCCCCGCCAAGTCTTCCCTCTTCAAAACACTGAGCCACGAACTGCTGCTGTCAAGGAACATGAGGAAGGCCATGGTGTCCAGGAACAACTCCCTGTCCACAGACGAAGGCAGCTCCACAGACAACAGCCCCAATGTCATGAGGAGGTCATCGGAGGGTCTGGTGGAAGGTCTGCCCAGCAGCTACAGCCTGGCGCCGCCCACCATTTTCCCCACGGACATGACGTTGCACAGAGAGAGGGTAATGAAGGAGAGAATGGTACCCATAGGGAAAGATGGCAGCCTGAGACTATCAGCAGAGTACTGCCGGGATAACCAAAGACTACGAGTTCGACTGATCAGCGCCGAGGGCCTCTATCCTTTCTCAGTAGACCCCAAGATTATCAACTGCAGCGTAAGCCTCTCTCTGGTTCCGGGAAAAGTCCAGAAGCAACGCAGCACGGTGATCAGAAAGAGCCGCAACCCAATCTTCAATGAGGATTTCTTCTTTGATAGTATCTCAGAGGAAGACATCAATGAGCGGTCCCTTCGCTTTAAGGTGGTGAACAAAATGTCCACCCTGAAGAGAGACTTTCTCCTGGGCGACTGTGATTTGCCCCTCTCTAGCATTGTGACATGATGGACCAACATACTTCCTGCAGTGTTATTTATGTGTTGAATTATTTATTTTCATTTTTTTGTATTGTAAAACAATATTTTATAACAATTAAATTATGAAAAAACACAAAGGTTGTCCGTCTTTCATATATTTGTCGAGCAGTTCACCCAATCCTCTAAATATGCATTTTCAGAATTCAGAGCTCAAGGTTTCTTTCAGCATGCACAAAAAACAAAGCAGTTGACCCTTCTTCTAACCTTACAAGTGCGTCAAAACAAACACAAAAGTTTTGATAATAATGTAATTTCGATCTTTTTTTAACTGTAATTTATTCCTGTGTTCATGTGGCTGCAGCATCAGCAGGCGTGGGATGGTCACCGTCTCATATTTCTCCTAAGCCTGTTGTTTTCATCCTGACCTTTCCAATGATTAAAAATATCTCAGGAAACCAGAAACCCTGGAGGGGAGTCAACACTGTTGAGTATGCATCATTTTAATCAGGGCACAAAAGAGGATTTATCTGTGTAGTTTCCAACTATACAGGATAGCCTACTTATCGTCACATTTCATGAAGACTGAAACGCAACTGCAGCTGTCAAAGACACCCAGGTTCATTCTACACGTTAAACAGCTTAACTACAGAGATAGATGACTTAACAAAGACTATTTCCACTTTTAGGAAACACATGAATGAGACATGACAACCCTAAACTCTCAATTAAAATATTCATTAGACCTACCATTAAAAAATAGTTTAGGCAGCTATAGAAAGGTAAATAAAAAATAAGAAGAATTTGACTGTAAGAGAGTATGAACTGATACAGGCCTCTTTTTTGGAGAAAAAAAGAACATACTCTATTTATGTTGAAGACGACAAACAGTATCTGACTATGGAATATACATAGATGTTTACCCAACCGCACAGAGCAGCAGCTCTTAAAATTGACTCTGGGAAAAGTATATCCTACTGCTTTAAGCAATAAAGGCTTAAAAGCCCAGGCTGCTACTGTAGTTCCTAGTTAAAGATTAATAGGTTTCTCAGGGCTCACTGAAGCTCTGTTGGGACTGACAAGTGCTGGTTATACAGCGTATAAAAAAACGAGATTCAAAAACACATATAAATTGCTATTGCAGCTAAAGCTAAATATAAAGTATAGCCTTCCGGGAGATTGTTTTTAAAGCTCAATGGCTATATTGATGCATGCTTAATTAATTATGCAAACATTTCACTTGATTTTATAGTTTCTATCGTGCAGCTGAGAAAAGCCTTTGGACAAACATAGCTCTTGATGCACCTTCAGTTTAAACTAAAGATTTGGCTGAGCCATAAATACATAGAATCCCATCTGTATTGTTTATATGGAAGTAACGGCCTTGTGTCTACAATACACGGCCTAAGACCTATATGCCTAAGACCCCGAGTGTATTTGAATACATAGGAGTGTCTCATTTCTCACGTGGGAAACCTATAGAGATCCTGTAACCTACATTTTTCAACCACACCTCTCAGAGCCGATGTGTGTTTCCAGATCTTGTGTAGAGGCTGACACAGTTGGACACTTTTGTATTGAGTGTTGACTCAGCTGTGAACTACCCTATAAATGAAAACTACCCGTAATTCCCCTTTGCTGGTCAATCACTGATAGGATTCCAGGGGATTTTTCACTGATGCATCCTCATTTAAAAGAGCAGATGGGTTTGTTTCCTAGAGCACATTGGTTAAAGCAGCAGCAGCAGGGCCCTGATCCAAGCTGGCACCTTCCATACTAAAACGTTTTCTATCAATTCTGTTCTTACCATTTGGGCTCTGAATAAAAGCATGAAATAACGTCTTATTAGCAATTCTGATTAAGCCCACTGAGACAAATGTATTTGTGATTTTGGGCTACACAAATAAAACTGATTTGATTTCTATACAAATAAAACTGATTTGAATTCTTATTAACTTCCAGATCACATGAAAAGGAAACTTGAACCTCCTGGTAAAATGGCTGCCTCCTGGAAAACCTTGCAGTTGCAGTCAATCTTATTCTGCGTTGGTTGTAATTCAAACCCATAAAGTGACCACACTTTCTTATTCATCCTATCTACAATTTATTTTACACTAAACTGCCTTTTCTCTCCATGACGTATTTTGGTATAAACTTAATGTTGATCCCTCACTGACGTTTCCACAGGAAGTACATCACAATAAGACATTTATATCGGCAGTTACAGTACAACATGCTAACATACTGCAACACTAAGAAATGGTCATGGGAGATTTGTACAGAATTTGCTGTGTTTTGTACTTTCTACTGATTACTAGAAGTGATTTCATATTATCTGTAGGAAACATACTGTAGGCCTATGTCTCCCTAAAGAGCTGAGCATCATGAATGCATATGCACAACAGGGGAAGTGCACTGGCTTAATCTCAAGTGTCTGAAAACAGTCGCCTGGTAACCTTCTTTCACCAGGATGCCTTTGCCCAGCTAATGTATGTTTGCAATTTTGAAGTAATGAGCTGGAATTAAAAACAGCAAAATAATTGGAAATGATCAGATATACTTTTTTAAAACGGCCTCCTCACATTCCGTTCTGTCTCTGCTTTAAAAACGATTCATTGTTATCGTTATCTTGAAATGGAAAAGAAAATGTTTTCATGCTAAGAAATCTAAACTAACCCCTTCCCCCAACCATATCTACCTTGTCTGTTTTACAGCTTCCTACGTGCATGAGTCTGTTCCAACCAGCTTCCTTATCTTAATTTCTGTTTTATCAGGCTCTTATATGGTTCCAAAACATATACCATACAATGTCAATGTAAATATGTTTGACCAATGTGGTCATAGTTCCTCCTTCGTATGTTCATCTCAGCGTAAAAAAAGCTTTGGGATGGGAGTGACAGAGGTGTGAGGACATCGTTTGTGATTTGTTATTCACTTTCCAACGCAAACCATCTGATTTGCTGTTAAAAAAAGGCTTTCAGTCGACCTGGGCACAATGTTGTCGGGACAAAGCACTCAGATGTGTAACATTGGTAGAACAGTAAGGAACGTGTTCTTATACTCTGATAAGTAAAGGGGTTGTGCTTATTGCCTGCATATACCCAGATGGCCATTCAAAGAGACTGTCTTTGTCTTCTAATATTTGATCATACTGTATACAAACACACCACCTGTATACTTATAGAAAATACTCCTACCAAAAGCCGATTGACCTACTTTACCTGATTAGAATAGATCCAAATATTCCATGATGTCAGTGGTGATTGTTGTGCCAGTGCCTTGACATCACTGTTTATAGCCTACTTTTCAACTTGGTAAACACTGGCTTTGCACCAGATTAAAGAGAGGCCATACAATGCGTTTTAGATGCGTCATTAGTTTGTGTAAAGATAAATCACACAAGATGAAACCAGATCTCAATGAAACAGATGTGCAGACACGTGCACACGTGCAGTTTCAGTTGTTAATAGAATGCTTTTTTAAAAACCTTGTCGGACTGATATGATTGACACGGTGGTTGAGGGTTGAGACGTTTGGTAGAACTGAAAAGAAAGAAGCTACTTTATGTTTTAATTACTCAGAATATTTGATTTGACCAAACGCCATCCCCCTTTATTGACATTTCCAGAGTTGCACTGACCGTTCAGGTCATCAATGGAACAAAAATAAACTTGATGCACATATTGCTATCTGTATAGACATTCCCAGTTCACAAAAAAAGGCCAAGAAAAAAAATGTCCCACTGTATCCGCACGTATACAGACTCATCACTTTGCCGCTGCACCTGCCCTGAGTCACATCACCCACTCAATCACCTCAGGCTGTGTATGGAGCTGAGTCCAAGCGTGACCAGTTCAGTACATAACAACCAAACATACTGTAGGTTGGACTTCCTCACATCTGATCAGACTTATATAAACAGAACCGAGGTGTTTCGTCTGGCTTGGGTAAGCAATTACTCACAAGCATGATGGCTGTTTGGTTATTGGGTACCTTGACGGTGTGTACGTCATTAAAAAGTGAATGCTAGTAATAACTCACCACGAGGCCTTTGTGTAACACACCAGTCGTGTGTGTTCATTTCTCAGTTGCCCTCAGGGTCTGATCAAACTTGCGAACAGGCACATGGCGATGGCATGGTTAAATGCATTAGAACAATCAGGACAGGGCTTGTGCAATATTGTCTGAATAGCCATTAAACAGTTAGGCAAACAGTCTGCCTGGGACACACACCATGTGACAGGTGGGCAGACTCAGGAAAAGTTGGATTTGTTTGATTAATGCCAACTTTATATCCTAACATCCTAACAAATGATAGCACAACTATGGTGATACAAAATAATTATATTTCAGAGGAGGAAAATTGTTAGAAATGAACAGCACAAAGACGAGCATATTCAAGCCTCTAGGCAAAATAAACCTTGCATGATTAGGTGATGCAAATGGAAAGATGATACTGTCTTCCTGCCTGTCTCTCTCAGTGTTTTTCCCCTTCCAATAGCACCTTCCACTCCCCATGGCAACGGGGCCCAGCTCCAGGGGAAACCATGGAGATCCTGCCTTTCATGTCGGAGATGCTTTTATTTCGACACATAAGTTTATAGAGGCTGTCTCCGTCTGTTTGATTCAGGTGCAGCTTCAGTCATCTGCAGCTTCAGTCATGCTGTCAAAAGATCCTTCCTGTGCATCTAAAAAGAAGTGTGTGTGTGTGTGTGTGTGTGTGTGTGTGTGTGTGTGTGTGTGTGTGTGTGTGTGTGTGTGTGTGTGTGTGTGTGTGTGTGTGTGTGCGTGTGCGTGTGTGTGTGTGTGTGTGTGGGGGGGGGGGGGTGAATACTCAATGCTGTTCTGAAACATACATGCATATACCAGGCTGTAATTACAAGTACTTCTCTTTGGAACAAATTTAAATGATGGAAAGATTTGATTGAACATACAAATAGCTCTAACCCAAACCGCTTGTGGGAAAAATGATCCACCAATAACAGTGTCAAGACTTTTTTGTTCTGGAAAGTCAAATGTTGTTTTTTTAATTAACCAGACATACATTATCTCTATATATATTTTAAATAAATGTTTTCACATTCATTTCAAATGGAAGAAATCTCACTTTAGATCAAAGTTCATTGCATTGCAGCTATGGTCATCACTATCCAGTTTGTTTTTTCTGCCAGATCCACACACACACACACACACACACACACACACACACACACACACACACACACACACACACACACACACACACACACACACACACACACACACACACACACACACACACACACACACACACACACACACACACACACACACACCCACAGTTTGGTGCTTGACCGGGTTTACTCCTGAGAGGAAGAGGCAATGAAACACATATATAGGCCTGTCTGTGTCATTTTAGCTGTCCTACTTACTATGATCCACTTACAGCATCCAAACCACAGAGGAGCTTCACAGTGCTGCTTCCCTTGACTTTGTTTGTCCTTGACTTTGAGTTATCGTAAAAGTTGTGGACTTTATAGAGCCAACTGTTTATTCGGGGGAGAGTAGATTTATGGTGTCAACTTAACTAACATATTTTAGGTTACAAAAATCCAATGTCATGATCCACAAACACCAAATGCACCGTATTGCTGTTGTGATTATAATGGACCACAGAGAAGGACAAAAGTCTGATTTACAGTAGATGATAAGCTGCTCCTCCTTAATTAGTATTTCAAAGCATGGTAGTCTCTCTTAAAAGCTACTCATTAAAAATGGAAAACCCTCTTTTTCATTCACAAATTTGAAGTGCAATCAGGATTCTATTCTGCTCATCTTCAACCAACACTATCACGTCACCCACACCTGTCACTGGTATGGTGATTTATTCATGTTAAGAAGTGTTGACTGGACTTCAGTGGTAGAAAGGGTAAACAACATGTGTCTTTCTATAGTGTTCATTTAATGACAATGCCTTAACAAGCAGTATTTATACATGTTTAGTAATGTGTAATCTAACGCACACGGACTTGGAAAATCAATTCCCACTGGCACATGGACATACTATATTGGCTTGAGATTCACAACAGGGCTGTAAATATAAATATGCATCAGTGACGATAGATAACAAATGGTCCACAGCAGCCTTTAGTCCTGTTATTTAACTGAGGGTAAACATGGAAGCTCGGTGATGGGTCTTTGTTTGACAATTTGTTTCACTTGGCAACAGACTGATACAAACCGAGGTAAATTGCATTTTCATTTTGTAGGAGTGTTTCTTTGCCTCTGAAAGGGCACTTTCAAGGTAATATAAGCCTGATTTGCCATGGTAGTCAAATTCAGAGGCCACAGATGAAATAAGTCTGATGCGGGAGGAATTGGCTGCTTCTTTTAAGTGTTAATACAAGTCTCTACTTTGGAAGTAAGCAAGGTGTTGTTTCAGATGTGGATTTTGGAAGTCTTGGGAAGTTTTACAAATGAAAACTGAGAGCTTGTGCGTGCAGCTTTTTCAACACAATCCAAGTAATATTTTAGTAAGTTGTCTTCAAACATGAAGTCTTGTCACAAACTGTCAGAATATTTCTTGCGCCAAGGGACTTATACAGTGATGACACTTTTCAACCCTATACTGTTGGCCTACTATTAGAATAGCAAAATAATGGTTTCTGTTTCAAAACAGGTATGGCATTTTGGAACAGATTTTTTTGCATCTGCATATTTGCAATTTCAAAATGAATAGTACAGTGCTTCAAAATGTAATATATATATATATATATATATATATATATATATATATAAAATTGCATCATAAATTCAGTACATTTACCTTCTCTGATCTCTTTGTCGAGGGAGGTGATCTATAAAAATATGAACAGAATACAATTATTATGAATAGAGTTTATCTTTTTCATATTTGGAGGAACTACTGCTTCATATATAGTATATAGGAGAGAACGGGGTAATCTGAGCCATTTTTTACATTTGCTCCCCTCTAAGCGAGCTAAAATGATTTATCACTCAAATTTACACATTTCCCATCAATTCAGGATGTTTCCTAGAAATGGGCATTAACAGACAAAGAGCAGTGAAAATATGATTGTTTAAAAAAAAGTTGTGATGTGGCTCACTTTACCCCGGCTGTGGGGTAAACTGATCCACTTACTTTTTCCACTCTGAAACTACCATAACAACACATATTGTAACAGTAAGAATCCTGAAAGCTAGCCACACATTCCAGAACTAATGTCGGACTAGTAAAATAATGATGGGGTTTGGTCAATTAAGCAAAGCAAATTTTCTAAACACTTGAAAGTAACTCTGAACAAAATACAAAATCAAATACAACATATTATAATTCAAGAGGTTTTAATAAGATTCTAATAAAAGATAGAACCAGTTAGATTAGAACACAGTCTGGGGGTCAGAACACAGGACCCTTAGAGCCAGCTAGTGTCTGGGGGTCAAAGCATAGGGAAATCAGAACCAGCGAGAACAGCCTGGGACTCAGAACACAGGAGAAGACCCAACTGGATTATAACATCAGCCTGTCATACTCTACAACTAGGCCTACTCTACATTCCAGCCCTGAAGGTTACAGGGAAAGATGAGAAGGTGCTCTTTCTGTGTGGTTGCCCCAAGTCGTCTTCCTGGTGTATTTCCTTGGCATGATGGCTTTTCTACAATGTGTATGACATTAAAATAAAACATATGTCATGTAATATTACATTAAAATATGTTTAATACTAAACTTAATTGTGCCTCATGGTGGGGAAAAGTGAGACAGTGGCTCACTTTCCCCAACAGCATTTGGCTCACTTTCCCCCACCACCACAATTTGAGAAAAAACTACCTCTCTTAGCATTTCAGGCTAATCTTCAGTTGTCAGCATCACATGGTTTCATATGTTGGTAGTTCATCAACACGTATGATAGAAGTTTTTCTACGTGAATACATTTGCTTTGGCACAACAGTTGATTAAGTTGACAGCAAGAAAATGTACTTTTACATGCAAAATACCTATTTTGGTGAAAAAAACATGCTTACCACAGCACCATGAGGTCCTCTCTTTCAGGGCCAAGGGGAAATGAGAGGGGCTTGAAAACATATATCTCACATGACCACAAATGTTTTCCGTTGCCTAGATACAGGGGGTGGCTCACATTACCCGATGCCTCAGATTCCCCCGTTCTCCCCTACTATATATATTTTTAATCTTGGATTTACAAATGCTGTCAAAACTATGGCATCCCAATTATTCTGTGATCTAATCTTCAAAGTATGGGATGCTATTGGTAGGTCTAGTCAGGTAATACTCTGACGTGTCACTTCCACCTGTGCCAAATAAGAGTCTGACACAAGTAACTTATTTAAAGCTGAACTTTAAATATTTAATTATATATATATATATATATATATATATATATATATATATATATATATATATATATTTATTTTGAGCAATAATTGTTCATATATTGGACTTTTAAGAAAGTACTCCTTTTGTGTCACCTTGTTCCCTTTTAAGTTGTTTAAGCATTGAGCATGATAGCCCAAGAGTTTCCTTATTGAATAATAAAATATCTTATATTGTTTTTACCTTGGACTCCTGTCTACACCCAGGGTCATCATAACATACAAGTGGGTGGGTGGGAGGCTAAATTGCAATAGTTATTGATTTTGCCAACACAGATGCATATTCATAGTCATATATATTTTTTAAACTACTATTTATGTTGTAAAGGAAATCACAAGGGATAATTGTTTGACTAATTGAGACTTTTGCCATGACAATGTTACCAATTAACCTTATGATGTTTTATTGTTATGTTATGTATTAATTTCCTGCATTTTCATAACAGTGAGCTGGCCAGTGGCTTTCAGACTGGTTTTGTACAACAAAGCCTCCAAACCACTATTACTCTCTCCCGCACCACTGTATCCATGAAGCATTGGATAATTATTTGCTTCATATGCTGTTCTGCCCCAATGCCACACTACAAAATGGAAGGTAGTTTACAGGCTTCACTAATCACGATTTGGCCCATCTACTCAACACCTTAAATGATTCAATTGCTGGATTATCGCCCCTGCTGTCTCTCTGAGCACTACAATACTTCATGTTTTCCGCCGCCCGGGCATCCTTTGCTTCACGCAGTGAGTTGAAAGCCTTGAGAGTTTCAAAGGCCACAAAGCTTAAATCTCAGCAGGGCACATGTGTCATGCCATGTGATGCTGCATGTGTTGGTACACATGTCAGTTCTACAGTGCAGAAAGAGGCAAGTGTGTGTGCTATATGTTTTTAATTAATGTAGGACTGTGTATGTAATGTGTGTATGCACTGGGTTTTGATGTGCGGTTGAAAGGGCCAAGGATAAAGCAGTGAATATTCAGAACACTTTAGAGATGTCCCACGCCGTTAAAGAGATTTTTTGATGGATAATTATTAGCTCAACTTTCAATTTCCCAAAGAATGTTTGTGAGGGAGGAGCCTCAGTTTTTTAACACCACTGTACAAAGTGTTTCTGTTGATCTCAACAATGATAGTGATAGTGAATAGAGAGATGAAAACATATGAATTGGCAGGTAATAACTCATTATTGTTGTTATTGATGTAATTATTATGTTAGACCACAGATTGATATTATATCATGCTCAGTTGAACACTACATTAACATAATACACATGGTGTTTTTGATGTGTAAGGCTGTATCAGACATGTTGACCTCTAACAGTAGGAAAAGAACAGGTATATGATGCAATTGATGATGACATCGTCATTTGATACATTATTTGTTTAAGTTGACCAAACAATTTATGTTCTAGTTCAAATGGACAAAGGGATGACCAGCACTGGAGAAAATGCCTTTCAATATCCACGATTGAAATGAGGCCAAATAAAGACACTTTGAGGTGTACATCTCATAGTATCTAATCTTTATATTGTCCACACGCAAATACCATGTAGTGTTGTTATGAGCACAATGTGAGGGTTATGTTGCTGCATCAACAAAACAATGATTGTGCGGTCATCCTAGGGTTAGTAGGATCAAACTTTCTGCAGCTGCCCTTTACTGAAGGGTATATCATTTCCTTTTACCACATAGTTTTCTGTAATTTTATATACAGTCTATGGTTCTGTGTGATGTCTGGTGAACGTGGTCCTAATATGAAAAATATGTGTTGCTTTTAGTGTAGAACATGAAAGGACTTAATTCAGTGAATTTAAGTTGTCTTTCTCAGGTCTGATTGGTCCTTATCAGTTAACACACACTCACACAGCCACCTCCTTATTTTCCCAGGGTCCCGCAAACAGGGTCACGTCACAGTTTCCATGTCCGGTTTTAGTGAAATCACATGTTTAGCCTCAGGCACCACAGTTTGTACTTCCTCAAAAAGGAAATGACCTGCATCTTTGACACATTAGTCAGGCCTGCATAAGCTGCTAACTCATTTGGTCCTATGTAAGTTATTCGGCTCAGAATAGCAAATTACCACCAATTTGGCTCAGAATGTTCCAACACACTCTGGTACCGATAATATGTTGTTAGTTATGTTTGAGTGCATTCGACTGATCTAGAACCGAACTAAAAGTTGCATATGATCCTTAGTGATAAGAAACATTTTTGCTCCAACAACTGCGTTATATATGCATAGTTAATTAAAATATATTAAAACATGTATTATTTTACTAAATTATGGTGATGTCCAACCAATGCTTCAATTGTCAGTATAGTAGTATACTAAGCCTACTTAGCAGGACCAATGTGAATACCAACTTGATCCTGGAAGCTGGTAGTTTGCACTTCAACAGAAGCTTGGTGTGTGCTGCCATCTGCTGGTGATTCTTCCTACTTTCCTTCCTGTCTGAATCAAAACCAAGATGCCTTGAAGAAACCAAATGCAAATAGCACATGTATTGGGCTATTCATTTTTACTATCACTGCCCACTAAACATATATCAAAATGCATTAATGTTATCAATTTCCCTCAGGTTCTCTCTAAACTAACCCTGTGTTCTGACACATCTGCTCTTGGATTCACACACATACTCCACACAAAGGCACCAACACACACACTGATACACAAAGGCAGTAATGGACATGAACCTGCATACCCCCTGCATACAAATGCACTTAGCAAGTAGAGATCTCTATATTGAGGTGCACGGACAAATAAGATAAAAATTGAGGATGCATGACTGTGTTGATTTGTGTGCCTTGAATTTATTTTTATTCTGGCCCCCACAGCAATTATATTCAAGTGTTTATTCAACAACATAAGTATGGTCTCAGCACGTGTTTACACCCAATCAGGGACCGGGCTCATGAATGTTAGGATAAAGTGTGAGACCCTTTCTCTCCCCATGCTATTTTTAGTAGACACCAATGCCTTCCGGCAAAATCGCATGAATATGGATAGTGTGCTCTGCTGTACAGAGTGGTTTGCAGCAAGAGAGCAATGATTCAGACAGACACCCTGCACGTAAACTGTGTTTGTTCAATAAATACTGGACCAGTGCTGAAGTATTATAAGGCTTTCAAGGAATAAAAAACATAAGGAATACTGGACATTAAACATGTCAAGTTTACTGTAATCACTACACATGCAGTGTAGTAATCCTGATTTATACAATACTTTTAAAGCTTATTATTAAAATATTATTGTGGTAATAGTTTATATACTTTATCCTTCATTGAAACAATTACAATTGTACTGGTGGTTTATATATGCTTATTTTCTTGCATTAAAACCAAGTTGAGCACACTTAATTACAACACTTAATTAAGTGTTCTATATAAAAAATATGAAAACCAGTATCAGTGTCTCAAAAGACAACCACAGACCTGCACACAAATTTCCAGATTTTTCAATAATCATACTTAATTTTTCAGCATTCAAACCAAAATATGTCTTTACAAAGTGGTATAGGCCAACATTAGATTTAACAAAACAGAGGGCTGAGAGAGTTCAGATCATTTTGATATTGTATCTACTTGCACCTTTAAATGTGAAAAAGTACATTATAAATGTATGTCAAAATCGAGAAAATACCCTTACACCAATAAAGTGTCTTACATAAAAATGTGAAAATCACATTCAGGATCACAAAAGACAACTACAACAACATAGAACATTCCTCTGTTTGTCTCGTATCAGGCTTTTGCAGCTTGCTGCAATATTATTATCCTCTTGTAAAGCACATCATTCTTGTGATTATTACAACTTACAAAAATAGCAGTCCGGCACATTAAAGGCAATAAAGTCATGATGCAGAAATATATTATAAAAAGCGGAAAAATTAACACCGATTTTCTATAAGTATAAATGGAAGTCATAGTAAGTAAGTAAGAATGAATATACTGATTCCTTTTTACAACAAATACCATCATGTATTCATGATATGTATGGCTTTTTGTTTTTTGCCAGGCAGCCTTTGTAAATAAGAATTTGTTCTAAATGACCTGCAAGGTAAAATAAATAAAAATACAATTTAGTTTTTTAATTTTCCTGTGAGCATATTTGGTTCATAGCAGAAATCCAATCCAATAATTCATAATTTGTAAAAAATAGAAGAGTACTTGACTTTCTACTCTTCATCTGTACTTTATCTGGTTTCTTTTTCATCACTCTTGTGCCAACTAACATGGTCTAGCTTCCTGTCCTTGACCTGCGCATAGTTTACAAGTCAATATTATTCAAAGGCTGTCTATGGATATGCCTTTAAATAGGCCAATTTAGGCTTCGTGCACATGCATCTTGGAAGACAGGTTTATTTTGGTGTAATTCAATTTTTCTCTAGTCTCCTTGGCCGTCGGGATATATCCTTGAGAAAGAGGCCACAGGCATCTGTACTTTTCTAAACATCTGAAATCAAGTGGAACTCACTGTAGCAGAAAACCCCTCTGTGTCTACCTTTGAATAGATTACAGGTCCTGCAAGTTTTGCAATGTCCAGCAGAGAGTGCCCCGGCGTTGTTTAACACTGGACTGCTCAGCACCAATCATCGGCTGAAACTAGCAAGGCACTTCCTCCATTTCAAATTACTCAAGCAAATAGCTGCAACGAGAATATTGGTGTTATTTGCAGTATGAGCATGTTTGTAATAAAATAATTGGAAAAAAAATATGAGGAGTGGTTTGCTTATTAAAGCAGTGCTATTGCTTGCTGTGTTGTGTGTCTAATTATCTTTTTCACACCTAGAGTACATATGTGCTCAGGGGGAATACAGCCCTCACTTAACAAATAGAAATGATTCATTTGTCATGCAGTTTTATGCCCACGGCTGTGTTAAATCATTTGGCCAAACATTTTACTGAAATCAGTATCATGGCTCTAAAAGTTCATAATTCCTAGTTTCATTCCCACTGATTAGCATTGACTTCACCTAAAGCCTCAACACTCTTCTCTTCTCTTCTCTTCTCTTCTCTTCTCTTCTCTTCTCTTCTCTTCTCTTCTCTTCTCTTCTCTTCTCTTCTCTTCTCTTCTCTTCTCTTCTCTTCTCTTCTCTTCTCTTCTCTCCATCCTTCCCTCCATTCTCTCCTCTCCAGCATCCCTCTATCTCATCTCCTTTATTCTGATCTGCCTTGTTCTCTTCAACTGCCCTCTCCCCACGGAGTGGTCTTTTCCTCCTCACTTGCAGATGATGTGGTTTGGAGGGCTGGAGCTGATGCAAAGTGACGTGTCTCCCCATCACAGGAGTGGAGCTGAGGCTGGGCCTCACTTCCCCCGCACTGGGCTGTTTTTGTTCGCAGCAGCTCATGCGGATAATTTGCCGGGATGCAGTGGAGGGCTGTCACAAGGACTTGGCTCAAGGGGTGTGGGAAAATAGCAGAAGCGTCTTCCATGCTCAATCCCTGCCTTAATGATGAGCATTAAATATGAACATCTTCTTTGTGTAAGCGATGCATTAGGCGCTCTGCATGTCCCTCTCCTTGCCTTTGCTTTTCTCTCTTATGGTTGCTTTTTCCCCCTGATTCTTCGCAGCTTTGTCTGGAGACTTGTTTGAAAATCAGTTGAATAATCCGACAGACAAGCAGCCTTTAGGTCATTTCATCTCTGTTCTGAAAATATTCTCAATTCTCTGTGAAAGTGCAGCACAAACACAGCTCAGTGCAACTGAGCTAATGTTAACATACACCAGTCTCTTTTACAGTCATTTGTTAAAGGCTCTTCATGTCATTGCCTGATAAATTGTATCATCCTGTTACTCTGAGGTGTTTGGCGACTACATAACACAAGTCGATCTTTGTAGCACGACTACCATATGGTAAGACCAGAGCAAATGATAAATGAACAGGCAGAAAGCTCCTTCATACCTTGCCGATCAGAGAGTGCAGTCCCAGTTCAGTTGAACAAGTCTATGTAGAATTGTTACAATGACAGTTACAGATAAAGTGATCCAGGGGAAGTAAGGAAGAAAACACACCACCCTCCCTTAAAATAGACCTCCCTGGATACTGAAGCAAAGGACAGCGTGACATTGTGAACGCTAACATCTGTGCAGAACCTTGCAGTACCAAATGCCCCAACCCCAAGTTTGAGCAGACTCTACCGTCATCCTCTGAGGAGCAGCCATTTTGGAAGGCTCTCCCGGCACAGATGTTGCATATTAAAATGTAGGGCTGTTTTAGCACAGAAAATGCTGTGGAGAGAGGGGGCTGCTCCTCTGTGGGCTTCACCTGTGCCTTCATCCGAGAAGCCAAACCAAGAGAGGGTATACTGTCTAACCAACCAAAAACAAAGTGACATTCAAGATAAAGTCACCCTGCCGCCTCTTTCACCCCGGAAGGCGGTGGACAAATTATTTCACACATGAACATGCCTTGTTTACAACAGAAACAACTTTTGCACATGCCAGTGTCAAGGAAATAATCGATGTACATCAGCCATATGTGTGCGGCTGAATCCTATAAAGAGTAATAACTATTAGCAGCAACAGAAAGAGGAAACAGTGCCCCGACATCTGACCAGTGCTTGAAACCCCGACAAGGAACTTGTAAATGTTTATGAAACAGTCTAATGTTCCTCTGATGATCATGACATGCAGCAAACCAGACCATCAGTGTAAAGAACACTATGTTTATAAAGCCATTATTAATGCCTTTGCATGGGTCCGATTTACAGCAGGAATATCCTGTGTTTCCTGAACGGTACTAAATCAAAGTTTAATGTGCTTCACCATCATCACATTATCAATATGTATCTTACATAGTCACATATAAATACATTCCCTACTCCTTGTGCCACTCGCTTTCCAAACAATTGCACGCACCGCCGGCACACGCCTAGGTGTCATAAAAACACTACAGCTTTTGTCCAAAGGTGCCGCTAGAATCACAAAACCGAAAGTTCCTCTCAGCTACTTTAAAGAGACAATGAACATTTTGGCCTCACACTATGTCTCATGAAACAGACATTGTCCACAAGATGGAGATATTCACTAGTTTAATGTTGAGCTCCCACCTGGTTCCACAGACAGATAGGAGGGGAAGAGAGAGCTTGAGTGAGGGGTAGAGAGACACAGAGGGAGAGATGCACTACATGGTTGTGTGTGATAGATTGTGTTTGCATGAGACAGTATGTGATGCCTGTGTAACGTCTGAATGTGTGTCTTTGTTTATGTGTACAGTGTACGTGCCTGAGTGTGTGTGTGTGTGTGTGTGTGTGTGTGTGTTTGGGGGGGGGAGGGTTGAATAGTAGTGCAGCGCTCTCTCCAGGGCTTGAGGTGCTTGGGGGGCAGAGTGTGCTAACAGAGAGGTTGTGAGTGGTCCCCCAGCTTATTGGCGGTGGTCCCATGAGGCCCATGAGGAGCAGAGGAGAGGTCAGAGCAGGTCGGTTGTCCTGTGTGTTGCCCGGGGCCCCGCGGCCGACCGTGTGCTGGGGAAGGGTTCAGGTGTGTGTCGACCTCTTGCTCCAACGGGCTGTAAGTAAAGAGACCGGGGTCTACTGCTCTCATCCAGGAGGCAAGCTGCTGCTGCTGCTGCTAATGCTGCAGGAGGTCTGACCCGGACCTATAGCGAGGCCTTCATTCTCTTTATCCCACCTTTAACTCCACCTCTAGAGCCTGTGGAGCGGTTTGAAACAGTCACCAGCATAACATGTCATCACTGTTAAAAAAACAAATGAATGACAGTTCTTGTTAAAATCTTTAAATTATTTACTCAAGGTTACCAACGGTGGGTGATATTAGGTCAAATGTTTATATTTACGATATGTGTAATATTATTTAGATGCAAAGTCATTTTTTTTAACTTCGGGCAGATATTTGCACTGACGTTTGTGCTGACATGATTCAAATCACAATATGTAATATTCCACCGCTACGGGGCTCACGTTCAAAACAATAACCAAAACATTTCCATAGGTGTTTAATTGTATCTCATTTATCAAGCAAAAATTAAATGTTTCTCAATAGTAAATCAATAAATACTACACATCAACAGATTGAACATAGTCATTAGTGTTGCAACCATAAACACATGAAGTACACAAGTTGCAAACCGATGGACATGCTTCATCAGTCTTCAGTGGATTAAAATAACTATATTCCCAATTCAAAGAGATAAACAATTGCCTGCTACAATATGAAGTGCAGAACATTTTGATGCTTTATGTCATAATATTTAAAAAATAAAAGACCAATTTAAAAATGAAAGAATGTCAAATATACCAATCAAATTCATTCTTTTCAGTGAACACTACACATCATTAAAGAGGCTGGCTTGATCCCCAAGAACATCTTTGCAATAAGGGCCATTTCTCTCATACAGCATAATGATGAAAAGACTTTGTAATGATGCTACAACTATGCTACTGCGTATTCTTTTATGTCGGGTGCAGTTATATTTTAAATTCTTTGTTATTGTGTCTTTATATGAGTCATTCATGGATGCCAACGTAGCTAATCCAGATAACTGTCATAATGGCTTCTATCGACAGTTGAGTGCACACACCTTGTCCATGGGTGCATTAATTAAGATGATTGTTTGAAACCATGAGAAATGAATGTACTCTATCAACAAGCACTGTGCACATCAATAGTGAATGGTAGCCAAATGGTATTACTGCAATGGCCTCTGGTCCTCAAAAGGCATTGTTTGGCTACCTTTTGTGCCCATGCAGTGTGATATTGCCCTCAAGCATTGACCATCTGACCAAGGAGAGGGCTTAATAATAGGCGAGCATAGCCAGGCAAAATTCTAGTAATTATGCCCCACTGTGGGACATGATGGTTGAGAAGAGTCAGAGGATAAGAGAGAGAGAGAGAGAGAGAGACAATAGTGAGGGAAAAAACAGCGCAACTGAGACATCACTTGAGTCGCAGTGTGTAATACCAACTCAAGGAACTACTTCTGCTGATGCAAGAGGATGATAGCCAGAACAATGAGTAGGTTATATACTTGGAGGTTAAGATGGCAAGGATAGTCCAAGTATTCCTGAAGTGGATCAACACAGCAGCACAGTCTGATGTGGGATAGTTGGTGCTCCCGGTCAGTGCAGCAGCGTACATGTTCACTTCAAATCAGACATATTACGTGCGAGACCATTTCCACGATCTAAAGCCAAGGTCTTGGCAAGAGACTGCCTTTCTGGGTTACACAGACATGCCCTTGAACTCAGTTCCCAGGGAATAGACTCATTCTCTCTTGAAAAAGTGGAGAAAAGGAGGAAGCGATTATCTGACACACAGCTTGTGGAGGAGACGCTGGCCGATGATAGAGAACTCAGCCAGGAAAATGAGGCCGAAGCAGACCCACCACACCAAAGTTTGTTTGCACAGTGACTTTGATATTGTTTGTGTTTGTGCGCATCTGTGTGTGTGTGTGTGTGCTCTGCTTGTGCATATTAACTTGTGTGTGTGTGTGTGTGTGTGTGTGTGTGTGTGTGTGTGTGTGTGTGTTTTTTGTGTGTGTGTGTTTAATTTGCAGTATCACAGTGTATGTGAGCCCCTCACTGTGAGCAAAGGAAGGATGCAATTTACATTTTTGTGCACATGTACAGGAGCAGCAACAAATAAAAAACCCTTGCCTAAAAATAAAATGACTTGAGAATTAATTAAAGTCAGGGAGTGTGCAGCAACAAACAGATGTGTCCTATTTAGGGCTAATATCAACTTTAGCTAACTAGTGTGGGGAACTTGTGATTGATGGCATCTGTCACAGTTACAGCTCCAACATACCTTAATCCTATCCTATCCAGGGGTTGCACAGCACTCGGATACACAATGCCTGATCTTTTATTCCTTTATTCAAATCCCATCGATTGAATAGAGTGATCAGAGGCGTTGCCCTCTCTGGAAGAGCTTAATCTCTCCATGACACATGGAAGACTTGCTGGACTTTGATGATGCAGCCGTATATCCTTTTGGGCTTTCAAACAACTCTGTGTGCGCCGCTACCTCCGTCAGCTGTCTGGAGAACAATCATTCAGTACAAAGCACTGTCAAGGCTTCAGCAAGCAGAAGCTTCACCCCACCAGCCTCTAATTCACCCCCCTGCTCCTCATCCCGGTTGCAATACACTATGGGATTGGATAACCAAATCCCAGATGCAATTAGTGGTGCTTTCAGAAGACCATGGTTTAGGCAGTATGCTGGAAAATTCCATTGTGCCCCTGTGCACTGGTTCGTGGCAAATTGGAGTTTCATCTGATCTATTGTGCTGAAGACATTTTAAAAAAGCTAAAATAATGGTGGACAATTCACTTTGTTACGTTCATGGCCACTAAACAAGAGCAGTCCTGAGGATTTTTAATTGATGGGTCTATTGTTTCTTTGTACTCACCAAGGATAACATAATTACCCCGTTCATTATTCCTCTGAGGTTTTGTGAAAGTGTTTATCAGAGCTATGCAAATGGTTATACAGCGCACTACTCTTGTTCACTTATGTTTCTATGGTGCAGGGCCTTTTTATGGTATCTCAAGTCATTCATCTTGAAAGAGTTAGCCAGGGCACAATGACATTCAATACCGAAAGGAACAGACGATGATATATTTATCCCTCAAATAATCCTCAGGTCTGACGCCTTCTCCATTAAAATGATAGATTTGACTTGAATAACACCCACACAGCAACGGATGTCAGAGCAGAAAAATGAGCTTGTGTTGTCACAGCAGGGATAGCATGTCATCTGTGTATCAAATGTGATCATCTTCATGGGCTTGTGGTGTGTGTGTGTGGAGCTGTATGTGGCGTCTGGTAATGGCTTGTGACAGCCACACAGAACTCATTCCTCACGGTGTGCCCAGATCTACCTGGGAAATGACCATCCCCATCAAACTGGACCTGTCATCTACATCATGTCAAGGTAAGGCAGCCTCATATGGCCAAATAGGCTGTGTGTAAACAAAAAAAAAATCCCAGGCGTGCATGCTTATACACAGAAAGCACAAGCGTGCAAACACATATGCAAACTTGCACAAACACACCCAAGAAGGTAACACTTTACAATAAGGATACATTAATTAACTGTTAATTAATGTTAAGTTAATGCTATTAATGGTTAGTCAATGCTTATTAAGCATTTACTAACTGTTAATGCTTAGTTATTAACGGTTAGTCAATGCTTGTTTAGGAATGAACTTTGCTTAGTTAACTAATGCGTAGTTAAGCCTTAACTAAATAAACTATGCTTAGTTAACTAATGCGTAGTTAAGCCTTAACTAAGCACAACAGTTAGTTCATGCTTAGTTAATGCTATTAAGTCCTTACTTAGCAGTTATTAACAGTTAGTTAATGCTTTGTTAATGTTTAATAAGCATTAAGTAAGCATTAACTAAAGGTTACTTAATGTACCCTTATTGTAAAGTGTTACCATTAACGGTAATAATATAAATATGTATTCTTTCTACAACAACAGACCAAATGTCAGAAATGGAAAGTGTATTGAGGCTGTACAGCACAGCGTTAGTGTGCAGCAGATAGTAATGCTTGTTAATGTCCCTTCATGGTAGCAGCCACATATAATCAAAGTGTCACTGTTAACTACTGTTTCTTGGCAGCATAATGGATTTGTTCATGAATTTTGTAACTCCGATGCAGGTGGCATTAACAGTGGTACATATTTAAATAGAGTTTAATGTGTTCATTAATAAGTAAAAACATTTTACAGGAGCTGTGTTCATTAGCATTGTTACAAGCAACGTTTTCAAATTGCTTAATTCTCATTGCCTCATTGGTCATTTGTCACTTGTGCCATTATTGAATTTGAAAATGAAGTTTCAGTTCTCACTTGTCTTTCTTTCATTATTACGTTGCACACATTCATTTTAATGGCATCTCTGTATTTCGCTAGCAGTTTTAACTAATATAATTCAAGTGTCTATTAACTATTTATTAACTTACATTCTTAAAGAAACAAACCCACCATCAGAAATAGTTCAAATGGACATTTTCTTTTATGTTTTTAAAGTCTAATGCCTGAATGCAAGAGCAGTTTATGATGTGATTACTCTGTGACTGCAGCTGAGGGGTTTTGAATTGCTGGTTGTATGTAAATTGCCAGAATGCATTCATTTGTCATAATTGTATATGAACAATAAACTCACTCACTGGTTAAGACCTATGGAATTATTGTCTGTCACATAATATGAAATGGAAAATAAAGGCATAGATTATTGGCTTTTGAATCACTCTCACGCAGCTGCTGAATGTTACAATAATTTACTTCTGAAAACAGGAAATCACGTTTCCTAATGCACATGGAGTTGTTCGCTTTTAAGTCATAATTGTAGGTTATTTGTCCAGCTTTTATGATTTTTTTCAGGCAGGGCTCATTTTCTGATAGCACATCTTTGAAGCTTCTTTATTTGGTCCATAACAAAAACACCTTTTTTGCAGTTATTAAAAGAGCGACAAAGGCCACTTTGCTAGTCCCTCCTGACAAATGACAAATAATTGAGTGTGCAAAAATTCCTATTTATCTTGCATTTTGTTAGCATTTTGCAATGCTGATCATATTTAAACAGGGCTTTGAACAATCTGCACTTTTTTCTGTCAAAAAACTTTTAAACATTGTGTTGGATCATGCGAAACTAAAACCCCATCCCATGATTGTGTGCTGTCTACTTTGGTTGAGGGGCTTAACAAAATAAACTAGCTCCTTTTGGCTGCATTAGGAGACACACTGTGCTGACTTGCACACTTTTGTAGAGAATTCTACATTTGTATGGCTGAATCGATACAATTAAAATTGCCTATTGCGTTAAGCAGTTCGCCTTGCAACTCAAAGTGGGGACCTCAGCAAAGTTGTTGTTTTCTCAGTCTACACCATTTACCTCAATTCTATCATCACTGACAACCTGCCGGCAAACTTCAAGGCCAAGTGTGCATAAAACAAATCATTTCTGGGTGTCAGCAGATAATGTGGGGTAGTGATGCAAATCTGTTTACCACTTTTCTTCCAATACATTAAAGATGCTTTTGTGTTGCGTGCTTTGACGGAATGTCACAGAGCAAACAATATGTATGTGTGTTTGTGTGTGAGAGAGAGAGACAGAAAAGCCAGGGAGAGTGATTAAGTGGAATATTGTTTGCATTCCTTTGCTTTAAGTGTGAGCATGTGGATTTCGAGGAAACGTTCTGCTTCCTTTATGTGGTTTTGAAGTTTATCTACATCACATTTCAGACAGTGAGTTGAATACAGGGACTAATTAGGAATAGCCTTCATTTTCTGTGAATAAAACTACAACATAAAAACTAATTATAAGCCTTTTTATTACATGTCTTTACCGATTATAAATGCACGATTGAAAGTTTAACAGAGTTGCATCCTTGCTCTCTACTTCGGAATGGTTTATTGGAATATTATCCAGGGTCTAATTTGTTTCTCATATAATCTCAGACAACACAGGAAAGTTGTACCCCAGCTTGCCTTTGGGTGTGGTGTCTCTTGCTGACACTGTTTATCTTTCAGAGTCTTAGTTTGCCCTCATGTTCAGCAGACCGCTCTTTAATTATGATTAGGCTCTTCACACTTCTCACCCTCCTCATCGCTCAATTACAGCATAATATTGATTTGTTCCTGGAGAAACCATCAAGGATGCACAGCCAGGAAATCACTGATATGCTCTCTAATATGATAAATGTGTTTTAATCCAACCTTACATTAAAATGCCATCTTACACCGCTATTAGTCACCAAATTAATGATCAGAATTAACAAGTTTGGCAGTTGGAAAAAGAGACTGGCCCTTGATCCCCTATTGTTGGTCATTTTGATCTAAAACTTTGTCCAAATATCCAATGAACCAATTGCTTTAAATGGAACGTAGGGATACTACAATTTATCATCCCCCCCATAACAGAGGTTTGTTTAGGATCTTTTGTTCCTTCAAGTTTAAACATCCTCCCAGCGGTCCCACATATGGTCTAAATAGGATCCTAGAGTGCACTACATTTAAAAGCAGTCAGTCGATTATAGATAGTCTCTGCAGAGGCACCTTAACTTGCGTGCATCACATATAGTACACAGGCTTGCAGGCTAGTCCAGCCACAGAAAGAGAGCATGTGGCAGTGTCAGCAGCCTAGTGCGGCGTGGCCAGGTTTCCTCGGGCGAGGGCCTGTGTTTGGAGCCCGGGGGCCATGCAGTCCCAGGTCAGCAGATGGGCCCGTGATTATTATTTCCAGGCCTGTCTTACCTGACCACTTCTTCGCTCCGTGAACAGCTGTTTCACTCGCTTCACTGAAACGCTACATGAGCAGCCATTTTTCTTCTGTTCTTTACTTTAGTACATAGTATAAATCTTGACTGTGACCCTGCTCTGGGCTTCATCCACCTGTGTCTTACCTCGGGCAAAAGCTCCCCCCTGAGGATTGTTTTTCTCTTTTTTTCCCCTGAAATGAATAAAGAACAGAAGGATTGTTTTTCCAGACAATGGAACAAAAAAGTAAACCTATCTAAATGTTTTACCACCAAAGCCCCCCACCCCTATTTTTGTTGCTTTGGTAAAATATTGCAAGAAAGAAAAGAAATGCATTTTAGTGACATCCCATCGTCCACAAATGCATCCATGACTGTTCCTTCTGTTTGTTTTTTATATTGAACATTTACGGTTACCGTCATGAGGATGAGAAAGATGATTTTGTTTGCTCTTGACAATGTGGAATAGATGTATCATTATAATCTTTCAGAATAATGTTGATGTATTGCAAGTTGTTAGGACATGCCATTTCTCTTAGACTTCTTTGTCAGGTTTAGCAATCACATATTGCAGACTATGGTGCTTTTGGATGAATACCCTCTTTAGTCAACCAATTCATCACACTGCAGGGAATATTGTTCTTCAGCACCTGGTGTTCAGACTATTTCTGTGTCCTAAACACTGTTGGTACAAACGATTTGTTCTCCATCCAACAATGCTTGCAAATCCTCATTACCGCTCCGTTATTATTAAAGGATTTTGCATCCATCTGAAATATTATTGTTACAGAACAAACTGTCTGTTATTTTCAATTTGCATTCTGTGTGGAAGTCTAAAAAGGGTCATTCACTTTCAACATGATTTGACATTATTTCTGACTGGATGCAAGATGGAAAAGTAAAAATCCATAAACAAAGACTTAGGGACGGCTAAAGTTACAAAGAATCCTTAGCTTGAAATGGCCTTTTATCAAATATTTTCTGAACTTTTTAAACAAAGCATATAATAAGATATCTCAGGCTTTGGTTCGATATATATATCAACAGACACAAACAGCCTTTGGTCTGAGAGAACAAGATCAAAAGTAATATCTTCATTGCTCTGCTGCAATCCAAGAGAGAATTCTGTTTCTTCCAGAGAACAAATGGTTTTAGTAAGTAGTTTAACAGCAACCAAAACAAACTGGAGGGAAACATTTAACCAGGAACACAAAGAGAACTTCTGAAGCAGTTTTAAGCCCTTCAAATCATTCAACATAGATTCAAGCGCTGAGTGAAAGAGCAGAATCAGGCTTATTTATTGATGAAAATGAAATGGCTTAGAAAGGGGATTTCTTTGAAATGCACACCATAAAATAATATATTTTCTCAATTGTATAAACTCTGAATCCAAAGGGATTGGGGGAGGAGGCAGGGGCCATTTTGACTTTAGTATATTTGCCTGCATTGTGAGGTAGAAAAGAAGCAGTTTTCTTGTTAAAAAGATAGGAAATACACCTATTAGGTCAGGTTGCTGGCTTTCAGCATGAGGCCCTAGCAGCCACTGAGCTGTTGATCAGACACTTTTCACACAACTGGTACATTAAGAATCCCGGCCCCTCCTTCAAATCCCACAGTGTGCACTCAAGGAAAATGTGTTGAAATGAATTATGGAATTTTCTGATGGGGAAACTTGGTGCATTAGTGTTTCATTTAGCTTTGCCCGTATCCTGAAGCGCTGCTCCAACCTAGGAGGGACAGAGCTGGAAATATAACTCTCAGCGGCAGGGAAGCCCACAGGGATGCGTCTCCCAGTCAGGGCACGGGCCAGTCCATTTATCTGCCAGTGGCCTGGGCCTGTCTGATACAAGCTCTCTCACAGGTGGATTTATCACCTTTGCCTGGAGCTGCGGGCCCACAAACTCAATACAGGCCACCATGTTTTATACTGGCTAAGCACAGCAACCTCTGCTAACTCTCCTCAACCTCTGAAACTCAGGGTGCACTCCTCTAGACATGTGTTATTTGTTATTTGTGTTCCATTTTCTAAGGTAGTTCAGACACTCAGTAGGGAATAGATATGTTTGTCAAGCTCATATATCTGTTTGAATTGCAGTTATATACAGAGGACAGCTATTCAACTTTTAAGAAATATCATATTCTGGCCTGTCTGTATCAATCCCATGAGTTATAATACATAATGTGTAATATATAATAGTGCTCTCTTGTCATAAATACATAATTTGATTTTCAAATTGTAAATAAGTTATTTAAATATTGTTTTCTCTGACTTTTTTGGGGGGGGGAATTGAATACACAAATGAGATAGTACATAGTATACAGACAAGTCATGATAGGAATGTTGGGGGAAAAGAGATGGGGAATGACATGCAACCAAGTTCAACCAAGTTGTAATTCATGGTTGGTTCCGTAAATCCCTAGGCCACCAGCAGGGGGGCTCTTTTTGGACATTCTTTACCCATTGTTAATTCAATTGTTGATTGAAGCCATTCCTAAGTTATGAAGTTCAACTTGCTATGCTACTGCTGTGTTTATTTTTAGTACCACCATCTCATTCAAAAAGAAAGCCATTCTATTGTATCGTGTTGATACATTACAATGAACGTACAGTAAATGTATTCTCTACTCATGTCATGTCGAGTATATGTGAGTAAGCTCAAAGATCCCGATTTCTAAGTTAGCTTGGCACAATAGCAACACTGTGAACTAATGGGCAAATTTCACATCAGCCGCCTGTTGCACTTATCATGATGATGACAGCGTGTGCTGTCTAGTGCTTGGTGGATCAAAGAAGACATGCAAAACATATTATTCCACACTATTCCTTATCATTTTGTCCATAGATGTATAGCTTCATGTGCAGAACTACAGTTTTGTACATTTGTTATCCAGTACACCATTTTCATTTCACACTCAGTGATTTGATTGGATGTTTGTATGAAACATATTGTTTAACTGAGCCTGAAGCCTAAATGTGTACCAGTTTTGGTTTTGTTTTGTTGCCTTTTCAAAGCCCATACTAGCTAAAAACTTTATCAAAAGGACACACCACCAAAGGTTTTCATACCTTAATTTTACCCCTCTAGTGAAGTAAAAAATAAATACATGTTACATTAGAAGCTTAGAAATATGAGAATCTATATTTAAAACTTGTCTGAAGTTACTGTGGAAAGCCTGGTGTGAGGTGAGGATGGCTCACTACTTTTTCAACAAGCGTTACCATACACCACTGTGAGAAGAGAGGAGAGAATGGATTTACTACAGGTGTGAGTTTTCCCAGAGAGGTTAGGAAATGTAAGACTGCATAGTATAGCATTTGTGTGCAATAAAAGGCCAGTGTGTACAGATGGACCACTTTAAGGCATCACTAATGCATATTATTTTCATCAAAAGTGACACAAAACAAGAAGACATTGACAGTTTTTTTTAGATCTTTTTTTGGCATTTTTTATAATGCTTTATTGATAGTGTAGAGACAGAGTTGAAATGGGGCAGAGAGGGGAGTGACATGCAGAGAAGGGCCGTGGGCTGGAATCGAACCCGGGTCCGCTGCTGGCCGAGGCCCATGGGGGGGGACGCCCTACAAACTGAGCTAAGGGCGCCCCCAAGAAATGTATTTCTGTCCCGTTTTAATTGTCTATGCTTTTTAAACCTTTTTATTTCTCATTTTATCTTCATTTGTGGTGGTCGAACCACAACATTGTGAACATTGATATGCAAATTCCTGTTGGTGAGTACAATTTGATTTTCTAACGCATGTAGTGCTATGTCAAACTCAATTACACTTTCCTACTTCAAAATGACTTATTGCTTGAATTGTCCATTGCCTTGATTAACACTAGATCCAGTACACATCATCTGAGGCCTTGTTCAGTTGACCATTTTACAATTTGAATGAGCTGAGGTCATCAAAGCATTTGGGTTAAAATCATTGGCACATTAGCTGACACTGGCTGGTTAAATCAGTAGATACAATTGGCAAATCACTGCAAGTAAGGTTTGTTGAAAACACCCCTAAAAATGTCCTGCAGCGCTGTGCATTACCATTATTCTATAGACTCCTTATTGTTATATTATTACCCAGGCAGGGCAGGACTTCTCTGCCTACAGTAAAACTTAATAGGTTTAAAATCAATTGTTGTAGTGCTAAAAAAAGACTGTATTTTAATATAAAATCTGTAAAAAGGAATTGAGGAATCACCTTGACATCTACTGCTAACACTTCATACTCCAGAAATGCATGTTGATATAAAAAAAAATGTGGGTTCCCAGGAGCTTTTATAGCAACACTATCTATTAAACAGTTAAATGCACCATCAGCTTAATTCTGATCTGAAGAAATATCTGTTTTCAGTAACACATTGTAGCAGCCAACTGGTACCTATGTAGGAGGTAAACCCTTCGGCCAGCGGCAAGCTGGTCCCAGCCTGCTGGCAGCAGCAACAGCGTGCCCACTTCATGCTTGAGCCACACCTCCACTCACAGTCTGTCACGCCAGCATGCAGTGCATACCTGGCAAACACAGCAGCGGCTTGCCAAGGAAGATTTATACCTGGTGTTTGACCTACTTGAGTTTGCATCTATATTAGTGAAGGAAAGGGCTTGGTTGTGGGGGGACAGAAAGGTCAAAGAGATCCCAGGTCTTCCTCTGATGCATCAGGATGATGGAACTGGCTAATTTAATGAGCAACAGTTGTCCCCTTGGCCGCTACAGATGGTGCACTGCAGCTCAGCTCATACAGCCGTCTGGAAACATCGCTTTCCCAGCACACATATCATCACCCTAACATAGACAGGCTGTAATACTGTACAGGTGCAAAGTGAATTTAGTCCTAATTGGTTTCAAACCTCAACAAAAAAAGTAGAGTTTATGACAGTTATCTTTTTTAAATGAATGTTTGCTTTTTGTTCCAACAAAAGCAAAAAAGAAAAGACTTGTATGACATCTGGCTCTGATTTTATTGCTGAAAGTTGATTGTCGAACAGACAATAAACAGTATATCTGTATGTTAAAAGACTCTGGCAACACTGCACTCTATGTGATGCTTCTATGGACTGAACTCTAATACATCATAGGGGAGCAATCTCTGTACTTGTGTTTCATTTAATACACATTTGCCTTTGAGTCAACATGACACCTCTGGTGACTTATTTAATCTTGCTGGAAGAATTGCTTTTCCGCCTCAGCTTATATTTGAGTTTCTATTGATGCTCAGCAAAAGGAGGAAAACAGATAGATTACATCAAGTGATGAAAGATCTTCATTGATTTCAGCAGCTGGGGCACTTCATGGTACTCAGTTGCAAACATTCTGGCCTTTTTAGAGGCAGTCTGAGGCCAATTAGGCCCAAGTGCATTTTTTAAATTCAGCGCATTTCATTATTTGGGAAACAATTACTTTACCTTATGCTCCTTTTGGATGAAAGTTTATTTTCACACAGAAATAGATTTCACATGGGATGTACACTAGTCAGGCCAGGATATATGTGATCTCAGATAAAAGCTGCACGTTGTGCACGTTGTGCAGCTGCTGAGTGCTGGCTTTTTTGCGGCGATTATGCTGTGGATAAAGTGCTTTCAACGGAAATGTGTCTAAGATCCATTAACTTTCAGTTTCGGTCAAGACCCACAGGGATCAACATTAACTTTTAAGAGCATCAGCTTTTGGTTGATGAAACTGAATATATGGTTGCCATTTTGAGTCACCTTATATTTTGAATATAAAGATAATTCTGATTCACAATGAAAATGTGACACAACGCGGCAGTAAGAAGCAGGAACCTAGCTAGGTACACGCTGTGTGGATTGGTTTCTTGTCTTGTTTTGGAATATAAATTCAACAACAACTCTCATCTGAATCTGTGGCCGTCATATGGCAAGTATGTAGGGCCATAAGTCAAACAGACTGCACGCTATTAACGTAAATTAAAAATTTAACTCATTATTCTCCAACTGTAATTAATTGCGATTGATGGGTTAATGCTGACAGCCCTAAAACTTCAAATGACTGTTAGTGAATTTGGCTAAGCCACTTCTGAACCAGACCGTGATTGAACCTCCTCTACTGTCCACTGTGATTGGCTTTTTAGATGACACAGCGCTGTCAATTTTATTGAACAGCCAAATCTGCCTAATCTGACGAAGACATCTGACCTACAGCTCCAGTATGTTACATAGGCCTACTCAGATCAGAACTTAATCTTGAAAGTGTAACTGTGAATTAGCTTACAACTGGTTGATAAAGCAAACTTTCCCACCGTCATGCCTGATCCCACAGTTTACCAACTTCATTTTTATCGCCAAATAAAAGATTCCTGTGTCAAAGGCCAATAATTGGTGAACAATTTCAGAAAACGGTTGCCATTTTCAACTTAGAATCCGTATCTGTTGAACCCTTGCCCAAACAAAAATGCTACAAAATCAGTTATGAGATTGGGCTCAGCTCAGTTCAAAAAATCCGAAATTGAGGGACTGAGATTGGAATCACAAAAGAAAATGTCCTTTTTGAATGAAAGTTTACATATTAATAACAAAGAAATACTGTGTATTTAAACACAAATTGTATTATTATAATTTTAAAATGTATCAAACCAAAAGCTAAGTTACATTAAACTAGTTAAAAATTATTATACTTTTGTTGAAGTGAATTTATTCATTAACTGCGACTGGGAAATGATATCACCTTAGAATCAGGATTTTCCCCCATATTAAAGTGTTTACTTTCTCCCCTGCATATACCATTGATCTCCACTGAAAAGTTTATGGAACAGAATGTTTTTTTAAATAATTTGATTTATTTTTCAATGGTAACATTGAAAAAAAACTACAGGTAAGTCACCTGGCTCTAAACCTTAAATAATTTGAATTATGTGGAATGAGACGCAAGAGTAATGTGTTGGTGTGATGGGTAATTTGCATGATAGAATGACCTTCCTTGTGTTTGCTAAGGGAAAAAGAGCTAATGTATTCAGTGTATTTGTGGTCATGCTCTTCAGTTTTTTATCACCTAGAGACTAGCATTAAATCACCTCACTGGGGGAATGAGTCGCAGGAAAGGGAAAAAAATGAAGCAGCTTCTGGATCTAATGAATTCCTGGGAGAATAAACACGCCTTTGAATAAAGCCCTAATCACAAATTAAGTGGTTGTTGCCATCGTACCTTTGTAGAACATACCCACAGACACAGACCTGTGAATATGAGTGTGTGTGTGTGTGTGTGTGTGTGTGTGTGTGTGTGTGTGTGTGTGTGTGTGTGTGTGTGTGTGTGTGTGTGTGTGTGTGTGTGTGCTCAAATTATTTCCTCAGCTCCTGCAACAATGAAAGATAAGAGGTAAGCTACCCACTCCTCTGCCAGTCCGTGTTTAAAGATAGGGTAGGGCTCATTTTGTTTCAATCCCTGCTTCATTTTCTCTGTGTGTCTAGGGTCAAACTGAAATAACCTGGAAGCTGTCCATGTCGTCTGAAGGTCACCTTTGGCTTTCTTTCTTTCTTTGCAGTTTAGACCCCTCCAAATAAGCTTTGTGTTGTAGCGTAATGATAACTTGCCTGACATACAGTATGGAAATTTACCAGTCACAATTGGGCGCAAAACAATCTCATTTGTAAGTTTTGTCTTTACCAATATTGGCCCTACAGACTAATAGCCTCATTGAACAAGGCAGAGCAACCAGTAGAACAAAGACTGGGCTAAGTTTTTCTCAGTGAATAATCCCACTGAGTCTTCTTTGAAGGAGTTCTTACACCAAGAAGGTGGATAGGGCAGATTTTAATCAATACAGGAAAACAAGGAGCTCAGGGGACGTGAGGAGACTACCAGTCAGGATGAAGATTAAACACCTCTGTCTAAAGCACACTCGGCTCATGTCAGAAAGCCTGGGTAACTTCAAATCCATCTATCAAAATGGTATCAAACTGTGTTTTTCTAACAAAGCAATGTTATATGACATGTATTCTCCCCTACAGCTGTAGGTGAGCAAGCGTATCGTAAATCATAGCAGACAAAGCTCAGCTTGACCTCTAAATGGTTGTATATCAGGCTATTCTGATTCAGTATGGATGTCTTTTGGCCTCAATAGGTACTCTTACTTCATTGGAGCTTCACCACAATGCAGACTCATCCAGAGGGCTGATTCTGCATAACAATCAATCTCTTGTTTTATCTTACGGCTCATGTTGTACTTTTTAAGATATACTTTAAAAGTAAGAGTATGCTGCATTTTTACTCAAGTCCGGCACTGTACATAATCGTTCTTTTTTATATGTAAATGACCCCATGAAAAAATCTAACCGTCAATGCAATTTTTGTTGTTCTTAGAAGAAGCTCTGAGTTATGCACAACATTCTAAAATAGCAACAGTGGATACATTCATCAGACAGTGAAAAACAGGATTCTCTGGGAATCTAAGGCAGATGCAGTGATGGAGGTCGCTGCTTTGAGGGACTTAGCCCAACCAGTGTTTTTCCTTTGTGTTAATTAGACACCAGTAGACCAATCATGTTGGCTGCGAGGCTGTTTTTTTCCCAATGAAATCATGTCTTTGATTAAAAGACCCAGTACTCATAAGAAGGCCTGTGTGATGAAGACACACTGCAGTCGGGAAAACCCCCCAGCTCTCTCAAAGCAACCCTCCTCCCCCCTTTATTCCACCTCTTTCCCCAGAAAAAAACAGGAGAACAAGGAAAAAGAACAGAGTTGCCTGAAGTGGCCATGCTGCTCATTTCATAAGCTGCCTCGCCACTTTGACTCATTTAAAAAAGATGAAAGAAGGTTACTGTAATATTTGAAGCAGTGGCCTCCACAGCATAAGAGCGTTTCAGAGAGAAGTTCGAGTGTGTTCCATGAGATATTCTGTATGAGAGCAGCGCGCTGGCTGGAGCATGAAATGCAGCACAATTAGAGAATCAAATGCTGTCACAGACCCATCGTTTGGCTGAGGAGACTCGGGCCTCTTCTCAGAACTGTAGGGTCACAGTGAGAGGGCCCGGCTGAATAATTGATCAATGAATGTGCAGTGAAAACAGAAACACAGCTTAGCACTATATTTCCCCTCTCCCCTGTAATGTGCATTGAATCCCACAGATCCATCAGCTACATGCAAAGCTCCACTGAGCTGAAAGGCCTCCAAGTTCACTTCAATTATTCAGCATCCCTCCAACATTATGAATTATTGAGCTAAAAGTATGTTCCATATACGGCCATGTACTGTGGCTTGCTGTAGACAGCACCCAATCCGTAAATGTGTGGGGGATCTGTGTTTTTTTTATGAAACAGCAGTCAGACAAGAACTATTAAAGGACATGGACAGTCACAACTTTAGATGATAGCCTTAACCTGTAATGTCATATTAAACGGGCTGTATTAAGGAGTGATGGAATCCAGAAGACAGCATCAACCATTAGATTTTCAGGCTTGTAGAAGCGCCCCACCTTCCCATTTCTTTAATTAGGCAAGCAGTATATCCAGAGTGGTAGATTCACAAGGCAACTATTAATTGTTTCCTTCACACCTTGGCAAAGTTCTGGGCTCATGAGTCTGTGTTGTTCTCAGGGCTGAAAGTGAAGTTGTTTGGTTTTAGCTGCCATCTGCTGACAGCTTGCACAGCCAGTTTGGGTCCAATCACCCTCTCTGATGGTATGAATTGTGCCCAGGCCTCTGATGAAGAGTTGGGGTTCGCTTTTCTTGGCTTGGAGTGGAGTGGAGGAGGAAACAGATGATACAATTAATTATCAATAGGTCCCTCTCTAAATCAAAGCCATTTTGGCAGCATATGTAAAAAAAAAAAAAAAAAACACTGAATTGCCTGCAAGTCTCCGCCATCTCTTCATTGCCCATTCTCAACAACTGCTCTCTGGCCGCCCGCCTCCAGCACAATCCACAAGGTGTTTGAGTAGATTGTTCAAATATTTTTACTGTTGATTATTTCTGACTCTCTCTCTCTCTCTTGTTTTGAATATGAAGGCAGTTTTCCTGTGTGGAAGAGTGGAGAAACACTTGACTGAGTGCATTCAACTCTCCTGCCTATCACCCAGGCTCTAATGAGCATTGGCTGGGGCCGAGGCGGGGAGGCACGGGAGGCTGATAGTAGCTCATTATCTTCTCTGCCCATGCTGGCCTCTGTGTCCCTGTTTGTGGTGAGCCTCTTCGTTTCTTATTGTAGGGTAAACATTTACCCAGTGGAGACAGGCCTTGACCATTAGGCGCTGGGGAGCTGTGGTAATGGAAAGAGGGCCCACTGGAGTTCTGCCCACCACCCTCCTTAACAGAATAACTCACTCACGCTCACTTTGGCATGAACCTTTTATTGGAATGTACAACTGTCTGGGGAGTATTCCTGTGCAGAGGTTGAACTATGGCTTTGGCCTTACAAAGCAAAGGCCATTAAGCAGGGTTTTTTTTTACAAGCCCAACACAAGCTAGATGGACTTTGTGGACAAGCCATGAATTTTAAATCTGCCAAAGGAAAATGTGTTCACAGTGTTGTTAAACACAAAACCAACATCCATTTTTGCCTCACCAGTGTTGGTGGGCATTAGTATTGACATTACAGTGCTTTTATTTGGGAAACAGATAGCTTCAATGTGGCTCACGGTCGTGGTGAAAGCTTACATTGGAGAATAGTGAGGCTCAGTTGTCTTTGTATGTATTTGCTTTGATGGGTGTCATAGTTTCTCCTGTGGTTTAAGACAATCTGAACGTATACCGCTAACTGGTGAGCGAGTGACCGTTTTAGAGACGAGGATTGTGTTTTCATGGACTCCCCTGCTGTGTGCTAGAAAAGCAACACATGTTATAGTGATGGAGTGTGTGCAGTCCTTCATCCTTATATTAGGATCTCTAGGGGAGGAATGGGGTGAGCTCTCTAGGGTAAGAGAGGCTCATTAGGCAGCCACTGCCTCCCCATAACCCAGCTGGGTCTGAGTGCCAGCAGACTGGGCTGCCATCTCTCTCTCTTCATCTCACTCCTGTCTGCCTCTTTTTTTCCATCCACATTACACACACTGAACTGCCTTTTTCAAGATTCGTAACTGATTGTACAATCATACTAGACTGTATTGACTTGGTTAATTACATTTAATGTGAGTCTATGATCGATAGCACAAGTCAACTCTAAATCATCAGTTAGTGAGGAGGAAAAAGAGGGTAACAATATTCTACTTCACCGGGAAATGTGGCAGCTTGCAGCCCTGTCTCCGAACAGTGAGGTTGAATACATTATCTCCTTTTTCGCCAGATAAAATGGAAAATGTAATGTTTAGACCCTGTTTTGAGTTAATTTTGCTCACCTCACACACACACGCACACACACACACACACACACACACACACACACACACACACACACACACACACACACACACACACACACACACACACACACACACACACACACACACACACACACACAAGTGTAAGAAACGATTTCTCTAAGAGGTTCTCAAGAAACCACCGGTCATATGCTTGTTAGTCTGTGCTGATGAGCCCATTTGCCTCCCTTCATGTTATGGTAATTACGCTCAATAAGCTTCTTCTTTGTGTGCTTATTGCCTTAAAGGTAATATTTTATTATTGATGCCCTTTCTATTACTGCTCAGGTCTACAATATTATTGGACTTTTTTTTTGCACTGGGTGAATTACAATTATCCAAAGATAGACGTTGTCGTTCATCCACAAGGTCTGAGTTCAGGCCCCCGTGACAGAATACATCCATCCTTTTGAAGTGTCCTTGAGCAAATGTGTGAATCTCTACCAACCCGAGCCACGCTGTTCTTTTCTGTTGCTGACCCTGTACCTTGACCACTCTGCAGGGGGGCAGGCAAGCAAACAGATGAACCTCCCATATGACATGACAATATACAGTTTATTATTACTGAATATTAAGCAACTACGAGAACGGTAAAAAAACACCGTTATTTCATGTGTAGCCTTCAAAGAAAAATAAAAAGACTAAACCAGGAATTATGCTGTATGCGCAGCAGTGGTTATGCTTGGGGGATCTGCTGAAATTACTGCCTTTCACTTTCCAAGGCCGTGGACAGCCTGTCTTCAGATTTAGGCTGCTAAGCGGGAGAGTCAAATTGGAATTCCGATTCTATTAAGAAGTCATGTCCAGCAGCAAATAATGCCAAATGGGCCCAGTGCAATGGGAAAGAAGACCATTATAGGGCAGACATATTAAAGCACTGCTGATTTATTTGCTGAAGATAAACTTAGCATATGTCTCCCACTGCTGTCTGGCCAGGGCCTGCTGCAACAATGAAGACGCCTCGTTTGGAACTTGATTAAAAAGACATTTAAGATCAAAGTCAGCTGTCTCCCGACCGCTGCAGATGTGATGAAATCTTTTACCGGGAGAGAGAATTATACATGTATTTGATAGTAGAAACAATGCATAGTCTGCTTCAGCAGTTTTATAATTAGCAAGCCACTGGAATGGAAATATGACTAGTTGTAATATCTAAGAAGAGAGTATACAATACACTATCTGGATACAGTGTTGGTGTTGTCTAGCATTGTACTGAATTTGTTCAAGGGAGACACAGAGAAGCCATCATAATACCACCTGCAAAGAGATGCCAAAGCATCCCAATGCATCTATTATGTTCCCTATATGCACCTCTTGTCTGTCGATTTCTCATTTAAAGCTGTTTGGCTCCTGACAGTTCATCAGGTTCTCATCTCCGGGGCCAGAGATGAGCCATCATCAGACCACATCAGGCATGGAGAGGCAATCACAGCTGGGGCTTTTCTTTTTAGTCATGGTGTGTTGTCCCAATGACAGGCCCACTGTCTGTGTGTTGGTTCTGGGTGCGTTTCTTTGCCTTCCTCCACTGTGGAACTTCTCAGACGTATGTATATGCAGATAGAGACAGGGGTGGAGACAAACGGGGAGTCAGACACATCAGGGGTCACTGATGTGTAACAGTAACCAAGCAGTGTATCACACCATGCCACTACTACGATATCAGCCTGTGCCATGCTGAGAGATATACCTCAGGACTGTCATAGAGTCTGCAAAGCGGCCCATGCACCAGGACCCACAGATGGCTCATTCTGAGTTGACACAGACTGGTGGTCTATCATTGCCTTGTCAGAGAGATATGCTACAGCTACAGTTTATTGCGCCACAACTCTGGTCAGTCATGTAAAGAGGTGAGAACAGGCATGGCTAATTAGTAATCATATGACCTGTCACTGTGTGGGATGTAGAGAATGATTTGCACCTAAAGTATTTTCGTGGGGTCTTTTTCCTCCAAGTGCATTTGCCATTCCTGCAAAACATTTCCCACATGAAAGTCATTCCATTTCTGTTCATAACCTCTCCTGTTGCACTAATGTCAGGGTTGAACTGTCAATTCCAGTCGAGACCTGACACTGTTTTTGGATGTGCATTTATCTGTACAGTGTGTGCCCCTAAAGAAAATATATATTCTGCCATTTTCTGCTTTTACCTGCAGCTCTTGAACGGCATTTGGCATCCATCGTAAATTAACGAAATAACCGCTACCTACTGTTTGTTTACCCACATGACAAGCTGTCTGCTCTACTTGATCAAACAAAAATAAATTAATTCAAATATTGATGATTCAGGGGTCTTATGGTGTAGTGGTAAGAGCAAGAACAATTTGATTCTGCTGGCAAAATCTTATAAATATCCTTTATTTAAGGATTATTGAAAAAGGATATTTGAGAATACTCAAATATAGATTTGACCAGCAGTTACCATCCTTTGCACTTTAAAACTATCTTTAAAATCTGAAGATATAAAATAGTCAAGATCAAATTATTACTTTATAATGAATGAATAATAAGAAATATGATTTATACAGTTAATGTCATAGATTTACAATTAGATACATTAAAAACTCTAGTATTGCTCTTTCAGACGACATACAGAACATACCCTTTATTATAACACATACAAGTTTCCTTTTATTTTGGTTGTCAACCTTTTAACACACGGGACCAAACACAATCATAATTGAATTGGTCACTACTCTTGTCAGGTAACTGCTATTACATCCACTCATTCTCTCTACCTCTCCAGTTTCATAAAAGCTAGCAAAGGCAACCAAGTTAACTTGCAGACTAAACAGCATCATTTCTGAGGTGGGAGACAGCTCCAAACAGAGTTCCACTTTCAGAGTCCACCCATTACTTGTAGAGTGACTTCTTTGTGTAGCTACCTGGGCTGCGGGTTTATTTTTACCCTCCCTACGTCCCTCCTCATTCTTTAGCAGCTTCAGGAGATGGCGTTAGTTTGGCTTCATCTCTGACAAAAGATAAATGAGCTCTGGGTCTGTGGTGATCCACTATGGCTGCCAGGGGGTTCCAAAATAGCAAACTATTTTTCATATGGAGCGAAGTGATATGCAGTGCGATGCAGCAGGCGTTAACATTTACCATATCGTAGTACGCGGGAATACATTTAATTTTTTCTTATTTCTTACCTTTACTTTCAACTTTCTGTTTATATTGGAGGGTTGTAGGCAATTCAAATTTATGAAATGTGTGCTGAGAACATGTGTACATTATTTTGTTTCTTTTAAATGGACATCATGATTTAATAAAAATGGAAAATCATCACCAAAGAGAAAAAAGTTAAGTGATTATAGGTAGAAATGATTCAGCATTGTTAAAAGTATTTTACATGTTTATCTAAAATACAAAGTCATTCTTTCCACTGGTCTCCGCACTCAATGTGATATTCTCTTCATCCTACGCTTGTAACATTGTGTAGTAATTAGGGTGGATTTGCAGAGCATCGCAGTTGCTTTGATAGAATCTCAAAATTGGTCATTAATCACCATCTCGCCACGAGGCAGAAAAACAACAGTTATGTGTTTTCACAGGGAGAAAAAAAAATGTCCTGTGTCAACAGAAGATCCACCAGCGCTCACTATCAGCTGAAAGAAACTTTCCCATTTAAATGAGGAGCTGCTGAGCTTCCGAGACTCTTTGAAGAGATGTGCTTGGCACAAACAAGAGCGGCAGCCTCTCCTGTGTTTTTAACAGCCGAAACATCGCTGACACCTGATGGGTGATCAAACACAAGCCTCCCTGGATCCTCATGGGGGCTCATCTTTGTACTCCTCTCTCTACAGATAAAGCTGCAGACCACGCTGCTGGGACACCCCTCCATTCAATATTTACTAAAGGTTCGATCACCTGACTGGATGCACTGCATTTGTAAAGACAAATACATTTGTCGGTTTTGCAGCATTTGCACTCGGAGTACAAGCTTGTCGGTGCTTTGGATATAAAGCCACCCACAATGTTTCAAGTCCCACAATAGATTCCCCCCTCCCCCTGAGTTGCTGGCTAAATCACCTCTGGGTAGAAACAAGCCGTGATGCCTCATAGGAGCAGAGAGCTCTAGTAGGATGAACTCTTCATGGTGCTCATGGAGAGGTCAATGTTATTTCTGCTACTGGGGCTTCCAGTATTTATTCCTCTTCCGTGTCGCATTCCTCCTTAATGAACCATCCGCGGTGTGGTGCGTGCATACTCGTTAGAGCTGTATTAGCATGTGTATTACAGCAGCAGGGCGATCAGACGAAGTCAGACTGGCCACACAGGAGATGTGCTCTCTGAGAACCTCTCCTTGTCACTGAGGTGCGATGATTTATGATTTATTTTCCAATAACTCCCAGACTGCTCTGTGCACTGGGCCCTCCTGTCAACAAACGCCGGGCACGACTATCCCCCTACACCTTCCCTCCCACCACCACCACAGTAGGCTAGCTTCTCCAGTGCTTCCTAACCTCCGTTAAGCCAAATTGGGAAGGGCTTCCACAATTATTAATGCAGCTTATTTGTACATGTGCATGCCTGGTAATTGGAACAAGGGAAAGGGATGGTGTCGTGATTAAAAAGCCATGAATGACATAGCTCCAGTGGTGTTGGATGCAGTTGGAGGCTGGCAGGCTCTGCACACCTGGGCCTCCAGGCAGATGGTGAGGGTTGAGGGTTACATAACACCAGGCTAAGCCATATGTCTCCCAAGCACACAGAACCTTTAGTAGGCCCATAGTTCTCCTCCGATTAGACTCCAATTGGGACCAGAAGGCAAATGTGTTCTGCTCCCTGATCCAATACCAGGTGTTGAGTGAGTTGCTTCTCTGTGCTTCTGTTAACCAATAACTGGATGTTGGGGTATAAAAGGTAATGATCATGAGTAAAAGACAAAGCCAGTTCTTATGTCCAGAGGACTATTGCATTGTAAATATTTATACATATAGCTGAGGATTGAAAATAGCTCAGGTCTAGTTTAGATGAAAAACATATTCATGGAAATTGATCTGGGCAGTAGTGGTTGTCTAGGCTAGTTTCAGTCAATGTAAATTACTTCTGAACATTCAGACTTGTTTACAAAAGCAAAAAAGAAAAGCTTAAGGGGTCTGTTTGAAAAACTTTTAAAAGCAATCTCCTGGCTTCTCCACACCTTATTCTGAACGAATTATCCATGGTAGATTTCCTCATTGTGATACAGCTGCTTGACAATGCATGGCTTAAAAATACAAAACACAGTGGAAATGTACTATATCTCACACACAAACACTTTTCAGAGTGACATTTGAGTCATTTTGGGATGGTTATAATGCAGAGATGAAGCATCCAGAGAAGATTAGCAAGCTAAATGGGAAACAATAGACGCTGCAGCGGGACACGAGGACGCGATTCCTCATTGTGTTAATCACAGCGGAACAGCCCTGTCGTCTTCACCAAACAATGCCATGGTGATGCTAATGGCACTGCCAACCATGACTAAGAGTGTACTAATGATTGATAGCCAGAATTATATCAAGGTGACTTTCAGTCAGCTCCATCAGTTTGTTTAGTTTGATCGATAATAAAGCAGCACATCTTAACATACCCATGCCTGCCACACATACTCGTTCATCAGATTTTAGTCATTATCTTACTCTTTAATTTGAATTAAGAAGAGACAATTATCTCTTTGTTGTTTGTCAGAGAAATGGAACGGCATATACAGTATCTGACTGCGGCTATGAGAGCTATGGAAAATGAAAAATAGCTCTAGATACATAAGTTACATTTGTGGTGTGTTTACAACAATAGAACTATAAAAAATATTCCTCAAATATTCTCCAATGTCTAAGGACCATCACTGGAGCCACTCACCTTCACCCTTAATGTTGATGTACCGTATGAGCAGGTCAGGCCAGCTGCAGAGACAAGAGCAAAGTCTCTGTCCACTTGGCTGACGGCCCCTGCCTGCCCACACAGCATTGTGTGCCCACAGGCTATGACAACACACAAAGAGTGCCCCATGTGCTACATCACAAATGAAAGATCAAACATCAATGTTCACCCCATAGGCTCTCAAAACAAACTGTTTAACACAGTGAAGTTAATGTGTTCCAGTTGAGTGATCGCCCAGAGAGTACTCCGGTTAAACAGTGTGTTTTCACAAGTTTATTTAAAAAAAAAAAGTGAAGTGTCTCCACGTGATAGTTTACACATCATTGCACTGCCACAGTAGAAGTGGCATTACTGTAACAGCATTATTTTGTGTTGCATGTCTCCTCTACATTAAGTAACACTGTGTACATGTTGGTTAATTTAAAGAAAGTCAGAGTGCACTGCAACAATCATACACAATAGAAAACTATTTTCGAGGAAAGAGTAGGTTTCAATGCAAATGTCCAATGCCTCTCATCACCATGAGGCTAACCTGAGCATTTGGCAAGATATGCCCACAAGGGAGAGTTCAGATATCAAATGTGAAAAGACAGGGCAAATCCCAGAACGTGGCAACATAGCCCAATGGCAGTGACACACCTCTTTGAGAGGCTTATGCAAACCCATGGGGAAGGTGATGGATTTTTTCCCTTACCTGTTGTGAGCGGAGCAGATGCTGGAGAAATATTCTGAACGTCACAAGTAGTAAAATATGAGCGCGGTTGTATCTGTGTGTGCTTGTGTGTGTGTGTGTGTGTGTGTGTGTGTGTGTGTGTACTGTATGGTTGTGTGTGTAATGATACACTAGTTCATGGAGTTCTGCAGTTTCAATAACTTTTGAAAAAATTATGAGATGATAACAATTACACACACCATCATAGCATGAGGGGCTTCTCCCCATGAAGGCCCAAAAGGGTATTTGTGAGCTTAAAGTTGTATTTATTGACAAGTTGGAGACAAAAGGAATTTTAAGTGCATGAATGAAAATGAACTGTATTTTTCATATAAAATGCTCAACGCAGGTGAAATATTGTTTGGATCTTTTGGAAAGGAAAAACCGTGGACAATAAAATCATGTATAAAATCATAATCTGTAAACTCTTTCCTTTCCATTTCAGCCTTGAAGCAAATTAGCAGATCAATTCCAAATGTGTTTTTTTTTTAAATCAGATAATAGTTTCCCCTTTTTTCTGTGAGGAATAATAGTAGTATAATTAGTTCTTGTTCATGACAAACTGTTTTTTACAACCTGTTCCCCGTATCTGAGAATATTTCCATTGTTATACTGTACATTGTAATGTACTCATTTAATCATTGGGAATCCATTACAAGTTTGCTTTGTGTCCTGGCGCACAGGTTGAAGTGAGCTTGATTAACTCACTCTCCTGCGAGCATTCTTTTTGTACAACACTTACATTTTCTACTCATATCTAACAATTTTTCAGCTCCGTTAATGCAGGCATTGTTTATTTTGAAAAGGTCATTAGAGTTGTTAGGAGAAGCGGGCCTGTGCACAAATAATTTGATTGAGGTAGTGGAGGTAGCTCTGGCATAGTGAGTTATGGACACCCAACAGAGAGGAGCCTCTTCATTAGTGGAGTGATTAAAATTGATGGGAACCTATGGAGCTTCAGCTCCCCTGAACTCCCTGGAGCATATCTCTCATTCTGTGCTCATTTATTTGGGACTTTGTGTTGATCAATAAAAGGTGCCTGCTGCTCACTATGGGGTCTGGCTGGGGGGAAAACACCACATAGGAAAAGAGACTTGTTTTGTTGTTGTAGAAAAACATAACTGTGAACAATTCTGGCTCTAGAAAACCTTGGGGAAAGCAACAGCTTTGGCTGTTGTCTATGCAATTTTTCTTTACAGGCCGTCCATTTTAGACTTGGTGATTTTTAGACTGACGTTTAGCACACCCACACTGTTTCCAAAACTCTAACTTTGGTCACACTAAACAAAATTAAACACATTTTAAGTAGAATGAATGCATAATTATTACAATTTCAAAATCATTGCATATTTGACCTCTTATTTAAAAAAAAATGGAAAATATTTAACTCTGTTTCTTATTACATGTTATGCAAATGAACCCGAATCCTTGGATTTATCAATGGTATCAAGGAGTATCTTGATGATGGTTGTATCTTGGTCTATTGTGGAATGAATACTTGAAGAAATCAGTGCTCTCTCTGGATAACAACAATTTGAGATATAAATATATTGATTTAAATTGTATTAGTTAAAGTTGCGCTGAGAGATACTCTAAACCATAACCGCTAAAAGGAACAGGAAAATACAGTATATGTGTGTATTGGTTCAGAGCCATATGGGCAGTGATACCGAACAGAGTCCAGACTCTCTTTGTCTGTGTTCAGCTCTGCTCATTAGAGTGGTGCTGTGCCGCTCATGGCCCATCGCTCCCCACTGCTATGCAGGGCTTTGCCCAAACAAACAGAAATTATGTGAATCACATGTCAGATGATTGCAGGAAATAAAAGTTTCTGCAGCGCCCAAGATTTCCACACAACACATATTTGAGCTATGACTTAGGTTTAGGAAAGGTTATTTGTATTTATCAAAATGTCTCATCAATTCAAAACTATCATTGTAATCTGATAGATTTAAATTTTGAGGATTAATTATGAGTGCTCAATATGTTGATTATAATAAGTGATGCACCAATCAGATCTAAACTGGATTGCCATCTTAACTAAAACGGACCTCATGAAATGGATCGGTTAATGACCGTTCTACATTAGATGCTGTTTCTTAGTCACTGTCATTACAAGTGTGTACAACAGCATAATGTTATGAAGTTGCTGGAACTACATAATTCAATTTTGCACATGCCCACAATGGGGGCTTGTGGTGTTGTAGCTTGAGCACTGCTTTATCTGTGTGCCAAAACACACCGTCCACACTACTGGCCACTCTGTTGATTGCTTTCTTAAATGATAAAATAAGTTGTACGTCATAACTTGCGTTGGGCATCTTAACATATTTCCTTGATCAAGGATTGGGAAAATTACGCACTACAGCTTTAATTATGTCCCTCTTTCTGGGGCCTGGTTTGAACCGAACCTTCCCTTTTTGCAAAAGGCACGAGATGCGAGACGTTTTTAATCAATAAATCATTATCATCGGTGTGTGTGTGTGTGTATAGCTTATATTTCCAGCTGTCACTTAGCGTTTTTTTAATTATTATTTCAGTTTCAGGTTTTACTGGCAAAAAGAGATGATGTAAGATGGCTATTTTTCCCCATAACAGCTTCATCTTTCCTACAATCAATATCTAAATTGATTTTTGACACTCAAATGGTGCTCATCAAACTCCAGGTACACTGAACAAATAATTCCACAGAATTAAAGCTATTAGTGCCAGCTTTTTTATATAAATAAATGTCCGTTAGATTCAAGGTGTTGCCATACGAGTTGCCATAAAGTTATTTAAGCCCATCAGTTCCACAAAACTCTCTCTGTATTACTCTCTGGTATGTTCACAAACGGTTGTCATCTATGTAGATGGACCGAAATTGTTGTTGTAATTACTCAGAATTCCTCATGGGGTCAACATAAGTTACGCACAATAGCTTAAACTCACACTTTTAGTGAAGTATTACAGAAATATTATAACATCCCTTCAAATTTGGGGAAGGTTTTGCCAAGAGAATTTTTTATTTTTATAATTTAGCTTGGGTTCTAATGCGTAATCTGTATTAAAGTGAGTTTTGTGGTATCTCGATACCAAGTGGAGTGCCTGCAACTTTTGACTGGGCTTTTTCAAACATATTTTCTATTATATATATAGGCCTACAACAAGGCATTTGGGTCTAACCCTTGTATAAGTTTTTTTAATACATTTCTTTCACAGCATGGGTTATGATAACTAAGAGGTTATAGCATTTTAACTTCAATCTCGGCCAAAACTAGTTAATTTTGCATTTGAACATGCAGATCTAACGTATGATGAAATAAACATTGCAACATTTTGCTGCTCAAAAGCGAACAATTTTTTAAATTGCTCAACAATACATTTTTACAGAATTAAAACGACTTCCTTTGACTTGAGTTCTGTGATTTTTCACTGTGTGGACATTTCACCCTCCCCAGCCCAGCGGATTCAGAGAAAGGCAGGCTTTGAGGAAAGTCTTTTTGTGTTAAAGCCTTTGAATATCTATTCTTTATGATCTCTATTCCCTCTGCTAAAGTTCAGAGTGTGTGTGAAGCGGAGGAAGGGGAAGGGTGGAATCATAACACTGATGATGAGATGACACCGAACATACTTTGGAGAGCATTTTTGATTCTTTACACATTTTCCTAAACTCCGACAAATATATCCAGAAGCTATCACTGTATTCCATATTAGATGGTTCGATGAATAATGGTTGTTATGACAGGGAGCAGTGTCAATCAGACATGATGGCTTGAAGAAGTAAAATAAACATGAAACAAGGCGAATAAAAAGAGAGAGTTATATAAAGCTCTCCTTGATGTGCAGCATCGTACCTCTTTACCCTTGGTGTGTCTGTTCTATAATGGCACAAAGTAGGGATAGGTTGGCGGTGTCTTTTTCATCTCTCTGCCTTGTGTTAGTATGTTGAGAGAGGCAAAGGGAGATTGAGGAAGGAGAAAGAAGAGAAGGGTTGCTGGGGATTGGACCCAGTCCCTGCACACCCAATTAAAGGAATCTTCTGCTGAACAGACTCAGTCTGGCAACATGTGTTCTGACATTTGTCTTCCTGAGTGTTGTGATTTACGGTACCATGGAGCTAAAGGCTAAATTAGCAGCCGCCAAACATCAGAGACAAAAGCCACAATGTTGGATGGGCGAGCGTTGTCAAAATCAGGCAGACAGTGTGTGCCACTGTCTTTTTTTCATCATTGCATGCAACAGCTTTGTTGACTGAGCAGTCAAAATAATGTTTGCTGTAATGTCAAAATCTGTCAATTTTATTCTGTACCGTTTTTTTCTTGACAGCATGCTTATAAATAAAAAAATATATATATTTTTTTATAGCAGCTTTATCTTTCAGCTCCTTGGCATTTGTACATACTATCAATAAATAAAACCTGAAATAAGCTGAAATCGAACTAACTTCCTTAAGATTACCACAAATGCGCAATCGCCTGAGCCACTGCAGCTCCGACAAAATATATGAGATAAAAGGAACAAAATGTAAACAATACATCAGTGCAAATGTTTTTCAGTGCATAATGGAAAAGGGGCAAGTCAGTATGTGAGGCTCAATGATAATTTAATGCATATTGCGTAACCCATGTTGTAACCTTGTGTATTTTTCTGCATTCCTCAACAAAGCCAATCACTAGCACTTTAAGATCTTGGAACATCAAGTTTGCTGTATGCCTATTGGTTCAGTGACCTTAGGTACTGAAATTAGGTATTGATGGAAAATCAATTTTTGATACTTGGTGTTATAGAGGCGTTTTGGTCGGGCCAAAAAAGTAATGAAGTTTGATACCCAGCCCTAAATAAATAAAACACACTTCTGAATTGATTTTTATCATCTAGTATATTGTTTTAACACAGTATATGGCCCTTATGTCTCTCAACCACTGTGTCATAATTCAGAACTTTTAAATACAATATAAAAGTATAAAATAATAAATAATTTACAATAGATACACAACAATTTTCAACAAGTTGTAGTTATTCTGGCCCATGTATGTATACTTGTGTGGCTACTGTCATCTACACCCATTATTACAGATGTGGGTCCATGTGAAAAATTCCATCCTGCATAGTATGGTCTCTGTACCTTTAAAACATAAACTGTAATTGAGCTCCTCACTTCCCAGAACCTGCTTTGATCTCTTCCAGTGGGACCTGTTTGTGCACAGGATTCTCTGATAATTACAAGGCAGCAATTACATTACTAATTAAACAAATACAAAACCTTGACCTTGCACTTGATTACCTGCTCCTGTGCTTCACCCATAGAATCCAGAATTTTACTCCCAAATTATAAACGCCCCCCAAAAAGGAACCCCTTATGCCAAACAGACAGTACAGTTGCTGTGGGATTGTGGGATGTGTAGAGGTGTGATGTCACAAGTTGAGTGGATGCTGGAAGAGAAAGGCTGCCTTGCGGTCAGCTGGGAGGCAGCGGGCCTCAGGGAAAAGCTCTTAACTTCTGTCAGGCACAAATAACCACGCTATTTTTCACCCCCTGATTTTCAACTGAGAAAATCATTCCAGTCCCCAGTCATATACTACGCGTATGCCATGAGTCAATTCTAGCTCTGACAGGAAGAGGTTCGTTTTAAACCAACAATCTGTATTTCTTGCAGAACCTTTTTGTTCACACTTCAGTGTTTTGGGATATTGGGCATAATATACCCATCTTAGACTATAGACTGTATGAATGCATTACTCTCCGACAATTGTATCCCAGGGCATGGGTGAGTGCATGTGTGACAGCTCCGGCTGTCTTGATTTCATGCTTTTGTGACCAGGAGGCTACAGCATGCAGTTAGACTATTTATGAAAAAATAAATATCAATTGACCTTAACGGATAAATATCCTTATTTAATCTTCAGGTTGCAGTAAGTACTGAAAATGTGTAATAGTCATGAAGGATTTATGTAAATCGCAAATGTCATTGCAGCTTTTGATGGGCAGAACAGATGAGGCACAATTAACTCTTTCATTGCTGATTTGATCCTCAACATTTTTATTTAATTTTTTTTTTTTTAAATTTGGATTAAAATAATGAATTTTATTCAAGCACAGTAATGCAGTCATAATTTAGCATGCAAAGATAATTTACATAATTGTAGACAACCTAAGGCTCAGTTTGCATACAGTGATTTTCGGTGGTCAAACTGCTGCTAGGTGGTGCTATTGGTAGAGCTGTCATTTAGGCACAGACTAAACACTTGGAAGTGAAGCAATACAGATACATCTGTGTTGTGAATGTGTAAGTAAATATCCTGCAGTCCAATCTGTATATTCCAAAATATTATGTGTATATATACTGTAAAAAAAATACAGTAATGCTGAAATAACAGCAATTATTTTTTAGCTGCCTCCCAGGTCTTCAGTCCTGAGGCGCTGATTCTTAAAGATAAAAATATAAGAGCGGGTGCCCCCATGCTCGAGTATGTTGCCATACATCACATCATTTCACACTTTGAACTGTCAGAAATGTGTCACTCTGTCTCCCTCTTGATACCTTCATCTGCCAGAGTGAAATCATAAATACAATAATTTCCCCAATGCTGGCTCTTTTATTCTGTCAACCGTTTCACAGTGTGACTTGTGCCTCTTCATTTCCAACGCATGAATAAGTGAAAGGCCATTAATATGTCTCTTTCATTACACTCTGGAACTCTGCATTGCATGAACATGCAAAGAGACTATATGTGTTAGTGGGGCTCGGGTTCTGATGTCCGATTTGTCAGGCACCAAAGATATGTCATCATGTCCGCATGCAAAAAAAAAAGTGTGTTATTCTGAGGATTCAGATTTTCTTCCTGCTTTTTTTACGTAGACAACGAGAGCAGTGCTAGAAGACGGGAACATTTCAAAGTTACTTTATATTATGAGCAAAATGTTTCCATGAACACAGCTTAACCCATGTTTTCTGATTTTCTTAAATAAAAAATTCAGTAACCTTCTGTACTCTTCCTTTTACTCTTCCTTCCATTTTTTTTTAATTCTTAAAGGAACCGTGCAAACATTTATAAAAGACTGTGCTTGTTGCCAAATTCTTCCAACTTCTGTGTATTCTGTCTAAAGAGGATCGTCCTCTGAACAAAAAAAAGGTTTTCCCTCTATCACCTCCGTTCTATCGCCTCTCACGAGACAAGATCAGGGGGAGATACTCATCAGTCTCCTTGGCTGTTGTCTGATAAACTTTTTATTTGAAGGGTGTCCTGTCTGGTGTATCTCTGGTGTGTCTTCCTCCAGCGCTCTCCTGATTTGAAATATAGCCTTACATAATGAGGGAGAAAAATAGAGCGGTGTTGCACCCCTGAGCCGGTGTCAGCTTAATCAATCATTTTTAAACACAGGCAGGCATGCTTACTCTACTCGCTTCACATCCGCCACATCCTTCCCCGGCTCAACAATGTGACAGCAGCATCATTCATTTCGACTCAAAAATTAAACAGGCAACATCAAACTTGTCCTTGCATCCTTTTTGGTTTAAACACAGCACAGTGTGTTGGCCAGAGTGTGTGTTTTAATATTGCTTTTGTTTGTGCATTTTAACTAACAGGTATATTCTGTAGGTGCATAACAAACCGTTTTTTTTATCTTATGAAATGCATGCACGTAAGCCATGTAGTCCAGATACATTTTACACAGGTAGCCTACATCCCAGCACTTCTTTCAAGTGGGTGAGCTTGCAGATGCATGTACTCTGCATATCAGTTATGCAAAACGTGTTTTGCATGTTAACTTTCTGGAGTAAAGTTCTGAGTGCACTTATGTATTTTTCAAGTTCAAGTTTCTCAGCTTCAATGCTGAACATGAGTGGAAAGTTGGTGTAGGGTCAAACAGTCAAATAGCACTGGGGTCAGGAGGTCAGGCAAATTTGGAGGAGCTAAAGCTGAGAGCTAAAGGAATGGAACTTGGCCCCTTCGCTTGGCATTGAGAGATTCTTTCTGGCCTTCTGTCAATAAGTCGTCCGTCATCGCAGCAAATCTCCTCAAGTTATATTTTTTCCCCCTATAATGACTTGGTATGTTACTTTATTCCACCCATGCTCAGTGAAGTTGAAAGTACTACTTGACTTATTAAGACATTTAGTTTGCACTTAGCAAATCTCTCTTTGTTTCAATGCCTTGTCTGATATGATTTACCTTCATGTAAAGTATGCCTCTTGACTATTGAATAATGTTTTGACCTTAATCAACATCAAATTTGCTGAGGCATAAAGTAGTGAAATAAACAACCATAATAGCAAACATTTTACTTTTTTCTGCTCAAAACAATATTAGATATGTAATCAATGTAATCTGAGTAAAAAATACAAATATTTAATTTGCATATTGTATTTGATGAACATACTTGATTGCAAATTGCAGCTTTTATCCATTGAAGCCTACAATCCACATCAGAACTAGTGTAACCTCGTTTTAATCAGGTTTCAATTAGTTTTAAGTTATTACATTAACCTCTCCAGAACATGGACATATAAAGGACCTCACCCAGACCAGACCCTGCGTCCATTGGAATGGACATGACATATTTCTTTCTCTAAACCAATAAATACTCTGTAATTGGATGATGTCAGCACTGCTGGTTACTGATTGGATCCTGATTATCCAATCAAAATCATGTAATGACTTTGAGCATGCTCTGAGAGAGTGACAGACATCTGATAAGACAAGTGTGGCTGAGCCAATCCAGTGAGGGAAGAGTAACTGCCCATTTTCAATCTAAAATCTACATTTATGTTCATGCTAGCCAAACAAACGTGCTCTCAGTGTAATTTTAACTTTTACAAGTGATAATATTTGAAGTTATTTTGAACATATGTCACGTAATTAATTTGTAGGATTTTTTCAAAGTCCTAACCTTGTTAAAGGTTCATTAGCCTACTATAAAAAGCATTGTAAGAGCCATTGACCCTCTTTCTTGTTTGTTTATATTGTTTGTAATGCACCACTTGACCGCCAGGTTGCGGGACTGTACCGGATGCAAGGCTATTAATCAGGCGCACTCACACTAGCCAGGTGCTTGCATGCCGGAAGGCAAATGTTTTCGACCGTGCTCATGGAGCTCAGATTAACATCGAACGATAGTTGTATGTACAAGCCACCTGAAGCCTATGAATAAAGAAGCATTTAAAACCTATGGAACGAGTGGACATTCAAAGTTTCAAGATGTTAACTGTAGGCTATACGCACGCGTACAGACACCTAACGACATGCAGCCTAGTGGCTAATGGGGAGCCGCTACATTAGTCGAAAACATGCTTCAATGGACCTAACATCTTCACGTACTGGCTACGCGTGATACAGGTACTTTACCGGATTGGAGTTGCCCTGCTGCGGGGAAGGAAGGACGCACCTCCTTTGTTCGGGATCGAGGAAGGACGCCGACTGCCTTTGTTCGGGACCTGAAAGGAAGCCGATCAGCTGTTTCTCTCTATGGAGGTATGAGTAGCGCTGCTGAACAATTAACGGCCATTTGACTCTGTGTGCACACATTTGGGGCATAAATCCAAGCTTGGTTGCTGACTAAACATAACTGTGGCTTCACTTGACTTTGTTCGTGTCCGTGCTCGCGCGATCCTTCAATGGAGAATGTAAACAATGTTGACAGTGTTGCAAACTTGCCTGACGAGGCTACGGCGGCTACCGCTGGTGACGAGTGACAATGGGGCGTTCAATGACGGTTATGACAATGGTAAAAAGAACACAGACAGACCAAAACGGGTTATAAAGATGACTCCTAAGGTATTTCTGAAAAAATAGAAAGGCTGCAAAACGAAAGAATGTCTAAATTAAACAAAGCAAGTAATTTAAGAAAGGTTGTGGAGGAATTACTGACAGAAAATGATTGTGATTCTGAGGTAAAATGCACTTTTGCCAAATTTTCTGCTCTGTCTAATGAAGCTAAATCTTTGCATAAGTCATTTGTGGGTCTGCTGCATGGTGAAGAGCTTGAAAAACAAGAAACATGGTTCAAAGCAAAAATGATTGCAAACAGTGAATTCACTGACAGAGTTCAAATATGGTTGACACACAATGTCAAAGGTGGAAATAAAAATTATGACAAAAAGGGGTCATCACAGGTTGAAACCAAAAATCACATGAAAGAAAATGAGGTTGATGATGACTTTACCAGAAGACAGTATGTCAAATATTGCTAGTGAGCATCATAGCAATCCAGCACTAGCAGCAGGAAAAGCACTAGCTCCATAGCATCTGCATGCATTAAAGCAGAGCGGAGAACCTGCACTAGTTGTACGCAGCTAAAAGAGACACACCTGCTGGAGGAACAAGAAGACAAGCTAAGGAGAAAAAGGCAACAGCTGAAGCTAGCAGCTGAAATCAGTGCTTCCAATGCTAAAATAGCAGTTCTCCAAGCTTCAGAGAGCAGAAGTGTGGCTAAAAGCCAGATCATGAATTCTTACCTGAAAAGGAACACTCTCAACCCCATGGCAAATGAATATGAACCTACTGCAGCAGTAAGGCATGAAAGGGAGCAAATGCCAACATGGATGAATCACTTACCACTGGGTCATCCTAAGGGAAGGAAAACAAATCCCATCCCAACCAAACCAAGAGGCCAACGTCAACACATGCTATCAACCTGAGCCTATTGCCAGAAACAACGCATGCCCACTATGTTCCCTTTGATCCAACACCACAGTATTTCACACAACCTCAACAACTGCAAAACGAGGAATCATTTGGAAGCATCTACGACATTATGCAACGACAGAATGAGATAACAGCAGCTCTCGTTCAACAACAACAGTCACTGTCTTTACCACCTAGAGACATTCCGGTGTTTAATGGAAACCCACTTGACTACAAACCCTTCATTCGAGCCTTTGAGCAAGGTGTGGAAGCTAAAGCCAGCAAAGCTGATTGCTTGTACTTCTTGGAGCAGTTCACCATAGGTCAGCCAAGGGAACTCGTACGCAGCTGTCAGCATCTGGTTCCTGAATCCGGTTATGCACTGGCAAAACAGCTGCTACATGAACACTTTGGTAACGAATACAAGGTTGGTGCTGCATACACACAGAAAGCTATGGAATGGCCTGCAGTCAAAACAGAGGACGTTAAGGCGCTGCAGGCATACTCCTTTTCTTGCGTGGTTGTTGTAACGTGATGGGGGAGCTTCAATACATGCACGAAATGGATACACCAACTACCATGAGGACACTGATGTCAAAACTGCCATTCAAACTAAGGGAAAGATGGAGGGCCATGCACACAATGTGTTAGATAAGCACAAACGCAGGGCACGGTTCACAGACTTTGTCACCTTTACTGAGCGTGAAGTCAGGATACAGTCTGATCCTGTCTTTGGTGATATTCAAGACACTGCATTTCAGAAACCTGACCTGAGGAGTGTGAACAAGTCCTGCAAAGGAATGACAGGAGAGGGAATAGCTTCGCTACCACAGTACAACAGGCGGACTATGTAGACGAACCAGGAGTGGATGCAAATGCCCCACGGAAACCAACCATGAGCGAGGCAAGGGATCCCAGCACCTGTGTGTGCTGCTCTCATGAACACCCATTGGACGAGTGTCCACAACTAAGCAATAAGAAACATCGTAACAAGATCTCCTTCCTAAAGGAGAAAGGAATCTGCTTTGCTTGCCTGTGTCCTGGACACATGAGCAGGGATTGTGAAATGCGCCTTACCTGCAACAGTTGTGGTCGTAGCCACCCCACTGCGCTTCATATCAAGAGGGAGATATCGAGCTCAGGCTTGGAACAGGCACAGGGGCCGCCATCCAATGGGAAACAGGTGTCTCAAGGAACTTGTGGACATACAGGGGCCGGAAAAGACAAGTACGCCTTACCCATACTGCCCGTTCAAGTTAAATCTAGCGAAGGAGACAGAGTGGTGCATACCTATGCCTTCTTGGATCCTGGCAGTTCTGCCACTTTCTGTTCAGAAAGTTTGATGCATGAGCTGGATATTGGAGGCAGACGTCAAAACTTCCTATTACACACCATGGGACAGGAGAAGGTTGTTCCAGCATTTTCGCTCACTGGTCTTGAGGTGTCTGGTCTTAACGAGGAGTGCTATTACCAACTACCTGATGTGCTCACTCAAAAGAAGATGCCTGTTACAGCGGACAATATCATCACACCAGAAGACCTGGAAAAGTGGACTTACCTCTCAGCCATTGATGTCCCTCGCATAGGCGCCAACGTTGACTTGTTGATTGGTAGCAACGCCCCAGAGTTATTAGAGCCCTGGAAGATTCTCAACAGCCATGGAGGAGGCCCTTACGCAATGAAAACTGTGCTTGGTTGGGTGGTTAACGGTCCTGTGCAAGACAGCGAAAGAACAGACCCAAGATCTGGTCTCACTGTAGCGGCTGTGAATAGGATCAATGCTTGCGAACTGACCAAACTACTGGACAACCAATACATGCATGACTTCAATGAAAGGACCTGTAAGAACAAGAAAAGTTTGCTTCATCCTGAGGAAATACCAACCATCCCAGAGAATCGATTCCTCATGAGGAGTCCTCAGGCTGTCCAGAAGCCAAAAGAGGAGGAGCAGAGGAAGAGGAAGAGTCTGCTGTGGAGGAAGAGGAGGGCAAGGATGAGACTGCTAAAGCTCCAAGAAGGGAGTGATGGACCTCCAACACAAAGCATGAACACTCACCCGAAGGGAAAGAAGTTAAGAAAGGCCGCCGCATGGATCCAAGAGCAAAGAGAAGGACATTGGTGACAAGGAAAGGCAAAGCAAACACAAGGCAACAAAAAGGAGAAATCTCAAAGCCGCAGTAAACTAAAAAAAGAGTAATGTTTTCGAAACCCCTGTAACTAGCCGTGCCTATTACAAGCAGCCTCAGATGTCTAATTGACTGTCAATGTGCTAGTTACCGCCACCCTGTAAACATTTTGTGTTATGGTTTTTCTTTATGGCTCTATTGTGGCATTGTATAATTGTTAAGTCTACCTGCCCTAACAATTAGGGGCCCAGTGTAAGAGCCATTGACCCTCTTTCTTGTTTGTTTATATTGTTTGTAATGCACCACTTGACCGCCAGGTTGCGGGACTGTACCGGATGCAAGGCTATTAATCAGGCGCACTCACACTAGCCAGGTGCTTGCATGCCGGAAGGCAAATGTTTTCGACCGTGCTCATGGAGCTCAGATTAACATCGAACGATAGTTGTATGTACAAGCCACCTGAAGCCTATGAATAAAGAAGCATTTAAAACCTATGGAACGAGTGGACATTCAAAGTTTCAAGATGTTAACTGTAGGCTATACGCACGCGTACAGACACCTAACGACATGCAGCCTAGTGGCTAATGGGGAGCCGCTACAAGCATGGTTATGTGTTGGAAGTTCCATGATCGTTTTACTGAAGGCAAAACTGATGTCTTTTTTATGTCATGTCTTATCTACAATCCTACATATTGTCTTCATGTGCGTGTTCAGATTGCGTCATAGCATTTCCCTCTCTTCTAGTAGGCACTGGGCTTTCCTGGTGATGACCCCACTGCTGTTCCCTACCCTCGCTGTGATACACCTATCAAGTTGTGCATGTTCAGAAACTTACACAGACTCAAAAACATCCAGTTCCAGATGTTTAGGCCATACCTGAGGACATATATGCCTTTTATTTGTAATGTTTTATGGCATTTTACGTGCATCGTGTCCTGGCGTCCATTGGAATGGACATGAAAAAAAACTCATAAAAACATGAGTTCGAAAAAAAGATATATATCCACTCTGTTTTTATGTTCAAGAGTAGTCTGAATCAGCTAAAAAAATGATTTGCCCAGCAGAAAAAATGCAGGTCTGAAGGGGTTAACCATTATATGTATTATATTTATATGTTGAGATCATCCAGTCACCGACATCGTTCATACTTCCCAAATGTCTAAATTGTAGGCTATGTGTTTTTCAAAATGATCCCAGTCTATAGGAGATAAAGATAAAACCTTGGATATATAATTTGTGCAATTTATGCATTCAGTAGTTTAAGACACCGTGACTTATCGTTTTTATTAGCCTCCTGACTTGTTCATCAGCCGTCTGGTTCGGAGGGCAGGACCCGCAGGACCATGTCAAAGTCCACGTGCACCGCTTTAAAGGGGCGGGGTTCCGCCTCGTGGCTTGCCCGCTGATCACATGCGGAAAGCATGGTGTTTGTAACTGCTCTGCAACAAGCGCTGCGTGCGTGGATGCCGGGTGCCTGAGTTACGTTTGATGGCAGCTGTATGCCTACACGGCATTGTATCTTAAAGAGTAGTTCTCCCCCAAACTGCTGTCAATCTATACTTCTGTCAGGCAGAGCGGAGATACGCAGGTTATATTCTGCGGGTATCTTTATAGGTCCATGATGAAGAGGGAAGGCTCCCTTTCATCATCAGCGCGAGCACAATGCTCCTGACGCGCAGTCCGCCCCTCCCACAGGACGCGGGAGATTATGATGATGATGATGATAATGGTGGTGCCTATGTGATGATGATGGTGAAAATAATGAAAAACGCTGTGACTATTCGTATTTGAATTCAGACATAAAAGTTGAGTTGCTTTAACTGGCTTGTGCTGCAGCCAAGAATGGCCCCCACAGTGAATGAGTTAGTAGTTTCGGTTAAATAATTCCTGTGCCTCCGCACCGTTTAACACATGTTATCTTGTAAACATACAGCTTTTGGGTTTAGCGAATGGAATATGTTGTAGATATTTTGCTGAGTTTGTATTGTGATTAAAGGGAAATAACCACAAATTGCTCCAGTTTCTGTAAGCCTTTAGATGAGGTATTTTCTGTCATTGTACGCCTATTGGCCAAATACAATTGTTTAGATCATGATATAGCCAAATGGAAGTGCACGTCATTATGATGTGGCCTAGTTTGACCATTTTGGTCAGCTCAGTTTCAACTTCAGCAGCAGTCCGACAGGCTACCGAGTAATTTGCCCAACCTATAAATAAGATGATAACGTAGGCCTACATAAATGTAGAAATCTGCTTATCATGATGAGAATAATAAAATATTTCCATTCTGACATTAAACCGTGCAGGGGTCGATGAGCATGGATTACTTGCAGGCCTTCATCTATTCTTCGGCTATTGACAACCTCTCCCTTTCTCAGTGTGCATGACTGGAGCTCTCACTAGCGCTGCTAGTGGACAATCAAACCTACACACCCACCTCCAGACACACTCGCATTTCTCATTTCTTACTTCTAGTCTAAATTAGATAGCGAGGCGTAGTGTCGGTGCTCACAGATCGCACACAATTAGTTTAAAGTACTAGCGGTACTTCAGCAGTCAGTCTGAAAATTCAACATGGAGTCCCCTCCAGATCCAGCGAGCGACCCGGGCAACAGCGCCTCGGAGCCGGCTACCCCGGTCAGGGAAACCCCGGTAAACCTGGAGACGCTCCGTAAAGCGGACCATCCAGCCCCGGTTCGAAGGCAGACCTGTTCAAGCACCAACAGAGGTAAGCGGACCGCGTTTCGCTTTTTCACTGTATGAGAAATGTTAGATAGATTTTTTTTTACGAGCCTAAATCAAACTTGAAATGAAATCGCTCCCTCGTGAATAACTGCACACTGTCAAAATTCACCCAACCGCACGGACATGGCTTTTATTTTTTATTTTATTTTATTTAGTAGGATACCACCACGGCTTTTGCCTGTTCGGTAGTAATGAGGGGCTCAGTGTGTGTTGCTGGCGTTCAGGCTCCTCTGACAGCTCAAATCATAGGGGGGTGATACGGTCACAGATGTCACATTTACACTGACTGTAAGATAAATCAATTACACTACAACTAAACATTGACAAAGAGGATGTTCCTTTCGTGCCAAAACAGGCCAACCTGTCCGCTAAAACCTGATATTGTCAAAGTGTCAAAAGTGAACTTTTGGAGACTGTGTGGGGCTTGTTTATCGATCAGACCCGGTCTCCTTTTGTAGAGACGTGTCCTCCACTATTCCTGATACAGCACGCAGCGCCGTTGGCTGGATTTTGTTTCTACTTCATCTCCAGCTAACAGATTTAGGCTATTCCTGTGTGCAAAAAGACGCCCCAGCAGCTGGAATTTGTTTAGCGCCAGCTCTCAAACACTGTTGCAAGCGTGAAGACGCTGCACCGCCTATTGTGACTATAAACCTCCGCACGACCAGACCATGGCATCTAAACTGTCCTGTATTATCAATTAGCCCAGTCAAAAGTCTGTCTGCATTGGTGCCGGGGACTATTTCATTTCACATGATTTATCCACCACGTCCCGTCCATGTTGTAGCTTACAGTAGACAGTATTTAACCACACCCCCTCTCGGCTGTCTCCACAGCACAGGCTACCCGGGCTCATCCAAGTTCAAAGAAATCTAGTGATTTCTCTGCAGATTCTTGACAAGCAGAGTTGGTGTGTATTGACAGCGAAGCAATATGCCTATAGGACAATTAATTCATTGCACGGGGGCTTTCTGTGTGCGCACTCTTCCTGTGCGCGAGGGTATATTTAGAGTGTGATATGGTGAATGTGGAATGTAAGCTGGTTATGTAACAGGTTTAGCCATAAACAGAGGCACGCAACTGAGCAGCAGAAATCATCAACGCAGACCTTTTGACTTTATGCTAGAGCTCACCCCCACTCCCAAATGGTCACCACTGTTGTTTCATTAAAAACAATCTCTGCAGTTGAGCTGTATTTCCATACCACTGAATGGGAAAACTGTGTGTGTGACTTTGTGGGCTGGCTCAGCACAGCCGGAGCACTTATGTAATAGCGGGGAGAAGACAGGTAGTTGGGGAGGATTCGTGGATTGATTTCTTTCTTCTTTTTTTTTTCCACCCCGCAAGTCTGACTTTGAGACACTCCTAACCTGCTGACCCATATTTAGCCCACCTTTTTATGCACACGATTAAAGTGCGTCTAGGAAAGAGAAAGACAGGAAAAAGAACGCCTTTGGTCTGTTATGTAATGCTGAATTCGTGAAAAAAAGGAAAGAACCCAAACATGTTCAGTGTGGGACAACCTCTGGAGCTTTTACAGGCGTTCTAGCTGCACGGAAACTTTATTTTTGACCCCTCTGCAAATAATTAGAATGGTTATTAGAGAGCAGTTGTTGCTGTGGAAGGCTTTTAGAAAAGTTTTGACAACTCTTTCAAAACTTTTTGTAACTCCACCATAAATTGTCATCAAACTCTTAAAAGATTAAATCTCACGTGTTGAACTGTAAATCTCAAGGTTTACTGCTTGGTGTATTCCAGCACACAGGCAGAAGCTTGCTCCATTTTCAAAAGACTGTGGTAACAACAGGCAATTCATTATTTTATCTTATCTTTCAGAATCATTAAGTCACCATGCGTAGCTTTGATGTAGAAGGAAAGTAATGGCAATCTATTGTGATCTGCTTTGGAGTTTGTTGACGAGCCATTTTAACACTGCAACAGTTGGCACGTGTTTGTTTTAAAATACATTTACTGGGCTCACAGAGCAGATAATTTCTAAATGTAATAATGTTGAACTATTCAGAACATTCACCATGCAGGAGGGTGGAATGAAACGGTTGCTTTCATAAAGAAATTATGGCTTAACTGCTTTATCTAATAAAGCATTTGATGCAAACGCAAGAGTGTTCTGTTCAGACGTCACTGCAGTCGTTGGCACAGTTCAGTACAGGATTACTAAAAAGATACAACAATACAAAAATAACATGTTACATGGTAGTATATATTTCCGGATCTGGAAGGCCTTTTTTAGGATTACAGTTCCACACTCAGACCTGTCTTTTTCTAGCCACACAAACCAACATTTGAAAGGCAGCAGACAGACACTTGCACAAGCGCAGTTTCTCCCCCTCTATGCAGATTGCATTAGACTTTCTGAGGATGCACATTTTCTTATCCTGCATGCAGAGCATTTACTGTTTTTAACCCTGAGTGCTAATACCTTTTTAAGTAGAAAGGGCTTACTTCAGCAGAAGCTCTGCTGTAAAGATGCGAGTGGGTCAGAGAACAGGCCTTAGAGGGGCTGTGGTGGATATCATTACTGGAAAGAAGAAAGGGTGTTATTTTCATATATCGCAGGATCCCCTCCGTTCACAATTCAAGAAACAATCAATATTAATGGCTCGGTTATGTAAGGTCATGGTCTCTGCAGGGACTTGAAACCTAACTATTTCACAGGGGAAGCTTTGAAGCCGCAGATCTGATAAATGCTGCGGTGTTTCTGGATCCTCCGTTAACCGGACTTTATTGCGTTGGTGAAAGTGTATCTGTGTGTGTAAACAGTACATTTTCCTGTTGTACTGCTGTAGTAGTAGAACTCACTGAATGACACTGGCCCCTATAGCTTGTCTTTGTATGCGGTTCAAATGCTCGTTGTTGTCAGACTCATTTACATTGACAATGAGTCACCTGAGCATAATTTCCTTTTTGTAGGGGAGAAAGCTGTGGAACTGATAGCTTTTCATTAAAGATAAAAACAATATTTTGTTACCTTTTTAAGATTGTGAAAGTTGTCACCAAATGAAATACAGTGGATAATATTAAAGTGTGTTCTGCTTATTAGCATGGCACATCAAGATTGTATCACCTTTTGGATCTTTTTTTTTCATAATAAATAACGTCTTTTAGCCCTTTATGTCAAACATGTGCCGATTGTACCGGCACATGTTTATTATAACAGTTGTCTTTAGAGATCATTTTATGTTACTATTTTAAATTCAGTCTTTTGTTTTGTTGTTGTTGTGGGAAGCAATCTTTACCTGACACTGCAGCTTTGGTAGCTGATCCAAGCTTAAAAAAGGCAGAGTATAAAAATATTCCAGTCTCCTCTAAATGAACACCTCGCCAGACTTTCATCCAGCAGTTTATATTTTTGGCCAACGAAATTAGAGCTCTCGGCGGCTAGAGTGGCAGCGTTTATTTAGTTGTTGTCCAGACAAGACGGATGAGGTGCAGGGTGGCAGAGGCTTTAAAAAAGCAAAAAATGTTTTACACAAAAATCTCCGAAAGCCAGGAAGTTGGCAATGGCACTTGCACACTACTCGAGTGGACAGCGACATTATTGGGGCTGTGGCATTCTCAAATTCAATGAATTGGGGCTGTCTGCACGCTGGAGAGCATAAAGATACAGGTGAGGGCTTATAGCAAGCTGAGCCTTCACATAGGACAGAACTGGGAGAGGAACTCCATTAGGTCTATCCTTTTTTTTTCTGGCTGGCTGCCTGTAACACAATATCAACTTTCAGTTCTCCTGAGTTTTCAATTCATATGTGCATGTGCGGTGATACTATCCCAAATTCTTTTATTGGTACCTCTCACTTGTTAAATGTTAACAATTAACCTATGTGTGAAGTCAAAGCTCACTGTTTGAACTGTTCACATTAAATTCTCCTCAAAACAACAGTATAAAGCATCAGCTGGTATGAATAAAAAAGATAAACACTTTTGCCCTGACCATACACTGAGCTGTGTGCATAGACGGTGACATCTGCTTTTTGTTTAGACTTTGTCACCTCTATACCTTTGGAAAAAAAAAAGTTCTGTTATGAGCTTCAAAGGTCAAACTACATTTGAGTGGAGCATACTTATCTATGAAGGATGTACCTGTGAATGTCAACATAACATCAGGATTACTATAGTTAAATGAGCCCTGATTCAGTTTGATTCGATTGTTATCATGGGTGTGAGGCTCTTTCTTTCATGCCGTCAGTTAAAACTAATAAGTAATAACTTGATAAAATAGTGGCTACATTTGGCTCACTTTGTAAAGTGCTGTAAATTCCTCGTAACTTTTTAGGTCCCATTAAAATAAAAAAAGTAAAGTCTTTTTGTGTCTCTTTTTCTTGGATGGATGGCTCTGCCCTCTGTTGTCGTAAGGCATAAGAAAAGTTATGGGTTTTGCGAAATGTTTTACATTATACTTATTTTTTTGCGGATGCATGTATACAAATCATTTTCAGTAAAATTACGTCTATTTTGGAGCTTCGCAACTTAGTCCACCATCGTATACAATAGTATAGTAAAGCACTTTGAGTGGCCTTGTGTTTGAATTGTGCTATATAAATAAACTTGCCTTGCCTTTATGTAGTTTTACCTTTTTAATTAAGCTAACCAGCATTAGCCAGAGTAATACAGATCAGAGGGGTTTGTTTGGGTGTATGTTTAAAGATTTTCTTTAAGATACACTGTTTTAATTATCATTGAAGCATTTAATCGTATGTTTAAATTATGTTAAGGGCTTTCATGAAAAAAAAAAAGCGATAACCAGTGTCGATGTAGAGTGGAATATTTTATGGTATGACGGCAGCTGCAGGAAAGGACTCCTGTGGATTTTATTGGAGGGAAACTGCTTTGCAGACACACTGTTGTTCCTCCCCGGCCAGTGAAAATGTACTCATTTCCTTAGTTAAACACTTGACCCATGATTCTCACTTGTAAGCCATCAGGGCCAATAAATAAAAAATTCACAATGCTGAAATATTCATGCATTTATATCAACTGTGTCCACATTTCTATCATATATATTCTATAGCAATATAATGTAGTAAACTCAGGTTACCAAGGGCAGTAAAGTAATAAGATTAAAGTGCAATGGTTGTACAAGTTGGTAATTGGTGCTAATATCTTAGAATGCATTGTTACACAGCTTAAGAAGCACACTGTCCATGCAGAATAAAAAGCAAAACATGTCTTATATACTTAAACACTACTACAAGAATACATCCTACACATGTTCTGCTAAAGCTGCATTTTATGGTAACTTAGTGTTAACTAGGTAAGTTAGTTTTGGGATTTATCGTAAGTAGCTTGAAGGAAACTCAATGCAAGCCCTAATGGGGTATTTCTGATACAAAAAAAGTTTAGAAATGTCAAAGTTACCCTAGACCAAATCTGAAAGTTTTGTCCTTGCGGGACTATTTATTTTTGAGTTTGAATCACCGGTGGTTTAACTGGGGCTGGCGAGGAAGTTTCAACTGGTGACAGACACCAGATTTGATGTGAAATCTCCAGTGGTGAATGATAGCTCAGATCTATGGCCCATTTTACAGAAGTTTGTGTGTCTTTTAGATAGACATGTCTGAATAGTAATGACCGGAAATACTCCAGATGCATTATTGGAGGACGTTAAAGGAGTCTAAATTTAATGTGGTATACACTGTGGTCCATAAGTGCTGGTGCCACTGCTGCTCTGTGCCTCTCTGATATGAAATGGGCCCCCTTTAGAAGAGGCCTAGAGGGAGAGAGGTGGCGAGAGTCAGTGGTCTAACGGATCACTCCCAGAGATTCCTATGTCACATTCAGGGCCAAGCCTTTCACATCTCTGCCACTGCGGAGGCTGCAAAGCTCCGGAGCAGGTAGATAAGACCCCTTACTCTGAGAGTCCTCAGTCAGGAACCTTCGGCCAGCAGTGTCTGTGTGCACCCCGTCATTTCTGTGCCCTTGAACAAAATCACATTGGACACATGCATTCATGCTTCTTAATAGCATTTGAACCTAAAGCTGTGGAGTGTCCACTCCGCACACTCAAAGAAAATATACTTTTTATTATCATAAGGACTTTACTGCTTCCTGGTGTCTCTGCTCTGAGACTCTGACATGTGTTGAACACTTGAGAGAAAAAGTCAGGATGATCTCCCGGTCACGGTGATTCCCCCAGACGTTCTGTGCATGTAGCAAGCTTTAAAACAGGAAGAGGCAGTAATGGTGTAACATCTAAAGCATGTTATTAAAACAGAACCCCTCAAGAGCCCCTTAACTGTTATTTTTCTTGCTTCCTTGTGTAGGCTAAATGTCCCTTATGACGGCTCTAGTTCTAGGGCCCTGTTGAGTGGTTGACTATGCGGCTTCAGACTCGGATAAAAATGGAAATAAGTGTTTCAAATTGTATCCATCCGGCATTGTCGAAGAACCGTAGCAAGGCAGGATAATTGTTGTGCCTTCTCGTGCGGTTATAGTTATAATAATTAAACTTAACAATGTCTACATTGATATATTCTCAGGATCAGGATGTATTTAATATATCTAGAGTTAACTAGACTAAAGAGGCTGGTTAATATGGTTGGAGTATGTGTGTTTTCACTTTTTTCGGTCTCTGCCTCATTATTTCACCAACTGGGTAGTTTTTTTCATTTGCAAAAATTTGTCGTCAGATTTTGCAAACATTATAAATAAATAAAATATATTTGCCGGAGCAGAAGTTTTACTTCAGGTGCCTGTCCTTTTAGATTCTCCTTTGGTTCTATCGCATGGGAACAGGTGATAATACAGAGGTGCACACATCAAATCCTCTGCCGTCACACAAGTGTGCGGCGGCTAGAGTATTACTCAACTACAGTAAGTTTATTTTTGTCACCTGGAATAAACACAGAACTTTTTTTCGGGGAGACAAGGGAGATGAAACAACTTGAAAATCAGTGTCATTTCTGTTGGCTTGATTATTTATATTGGAATAACAAGCGAGACTTAATCTTATAAATAAAAAAAGGGAGAGATACAGATCCGTCCCCTCCAGGTACTGCCGCCACTTAATGGAATTAGCTCCACTCTCAGGCTTGACGGGCTCTTCAAACACCCCTGGTGACTTCTGAGTGCCGATTACAATCAGCTACTATTTTCAGCCTTTGATTAAAATCTGGTGAGGTTGGACAGAATTTTCTTGAGTGCAGAACCAACTAATTATTAAGATCGCAGCCCAGCCCAGCACTCTCTCTCTATCTTTTATTCTTCTTCTTCTTCCGTCAGTTGCAAGGGCCAATGGGCTGGAGTAGTTAAAAAATACCCACAAGTATTAATCGTGTTAAATCACTCTGTGTTCTATTAGCATTCTCTTGTTGAAACGTCTCGCATTAGTCTGTGTTACCCAACACACATCTTTTTACTGACCTTTGTGTCATAACAAACACATCTGAGTGGAGAATTGGAAGAGAAGCCGTTTGTATTTGTTTCATAGTGTTACATTTTCCTTACATTATAATCTGTGTTAGTTCATCTAGCTTCTTTTTAACTAGACAGTTATGAACAAAACTCTTTACTCAAAATAATAGAAGATGATCACAATTGTTGGTACCTCACACAGTGTGCCATAGATTCATTGTAATGTGTCTGTCAAAGTCAATTCTTCTCTTTTGTTACTTTCAAAAGACAGCTTTTGAATATGAATAAGTCACTAATGAATATTTGGATCTTGCATGTCTGCGGATTGATTGCTTTAGGAGGCGTACTAAGACTGAGTGTGGCGCGATGGGGCTCAATCAATGCAGCAGTGCTGCTGCTGCTGTGCTTCTTTGTGACAGTGATTGAAAGACAGAGTCACTCTTTGCCACGTCTGATACACGAATCCTGCTCTCATTCACTGACAAATATCATCTGATCAATCAATATTTGCAGCTTTATTTTACTAATGCAGTATTTAAGAGGCAATAATTAACGCCATGCCGGGTTGTTAAAAGCCTATTTTTATGTGACAGACAGAAATAGACATACAGAAATAGGAAGATGAAAGCTTTTTGGTTGATGTTGATCATGGCATATCGTGCAGACGTTCCTTATACACTGTACTATCAACTTGTGAAGAACTTGAAACTTTCTTTCCGCACGGAAATTCCTGTTACTTTCAAGTTATGTTAATGTACAATCTGGAGTTATGTTTTTTTTTTTTACTTTCATCAGTTCATGTTAAAGGTTCGTAGCCAACGTATGTGGGTTATAGCTAGGTTAAGGGCTGTACTATGTGAAAAGTGTCAGGCAAATTAATAATCCAGAGATCCAACACAACACATGTATTTCATATTTCACAAATATTTACTTTTTACTAATGCTCTTTTATAAAGTTTTTCTTTTCTTTTTCAATCCTGCCTTTTTTACTGTTGTTCAATTGTTTGAGTAATTGAAAATATAGTATGAACCAGATTAACCGAGGGGAATATTCCTTTCGATGTCATCTTGTGTTAAACAAGTGTGGTTTGTGATGCTCATTAATTTCTGCTTGCTCCACTTGCAGTGTTTGGGCTCTCTTTGCTGGCTCTGTGCCACAGCGTCTTCTGAAAGAGCCACTTCATCTCTGTCAGGAGCAGGTGGAAATTTGCTGCATACTTCTAATTGGACAAAGTGCCTTTCAAACTCTGCGGCCGTCATACACAGATCAGATTATCATACAGACCAGGTGTCAACAGAAGTTTTTCACCTCCTTCCCCTTCCGCTCCTGCTCTCTTTGGCATCTTTTTGGTCGACTTTTTAGATTTTTCCCGTTTCTAAACTCCCTGCCTCCTAGTGGCCAAAGGCAAAACAAGCCTTGTTTGTACAGATTAATTACAAGAAAGTGCACTCATTATTTTGACATTGGCTGGGGCTTTTATTTCATTCAGCAACAGATGAAGTCAGGTTTGAATACCTAAGATCCTGAAACGGGTCCTTCCCAACTTTATAGCAAACGCTTGGAGATTTACAGTACAGACACATTTGCAACAGCCAGGAAGAGAATCTGAGGCTTCAGGCTAATAGCTCACTGGTCTGCAGTATAGCTCAGGGCCAGACCTCACAGTGCTTGTCAACGCAGTCGGTGAAAATCTTCAGATCATTCCTTTAACCTAACAGGTAAAGAGAGGAAGCAGTAGAACTCCAGTGATTGTATTTTGTCTGTTGAAACCGTTAAAAGCACAACTGCTGAATTTTGCATGAGCCAGGGCGAAGTGAAGCAAGTGAAGCAGACTAATGACTGATGTAAGAATAAAGTTAGGGTAGTCTTATTACGGAGAAGATAAAAGAGGTTTTTCCATTTATATTTCTGCAGTAAAATTATTTTTCAGAAAAAAACTCAAATGTGGAGAACGAAGTCATATTTTAGATTATGCCATAGCGTATCTTTTTCTTTGACAATTTGCAGTGTGAAAAAGCAATCGGGGAGGCTTTTTGTTAATGTGTTCCAGGCCAGATTTGAATATGAAACTTCAAATAAAAGACGCACTGAGTATTATGTTTATGTACTTGTTTGAGTCACTGGGCTTCAAGGGGCGCTGTGTATCAGTGGAGCAGTAGGAGGACCTATTATTTTTCTGTTGATATGAAAAGTGTGAGCCTTAAAATGGAAAAAAATAAAATTGGGAATAAAATTGAAACTAAAGGAGTGCCCTGGTAACATTCATTGACAGATGAGAGAAATAAGTATGTAAACGCTTCAGTACAAATTGAACCGACCAAAATAACAACTTTGACTGTTGCAGCTCTGGCTGTAGTCAATGGAGCACTGATATGAAAGCAAAACTTCAGGAATTAGTTGAAGAACCATAAGAGGTAGAACATCGTAGCTCATTTTATCACAGTATCCTTTGGTAGCGGAAAAGACTGAACCAGTTGCTAATAGTGATTAATACATTATCACTGTTTAATCCACACATCAGGCAAACATGGCAACATTTTGGCACACTTGATTGCTTATCTTGTCGGCACGTCGTCAGCGCAGATGTATTACCCATGTGCTGATTTGATTCTGGGCAAAGCAAAGTGGACAGGAGGAAAGATTGATGACGGTGTCCAGTCAGACAGATAACAACTGATTCTGCCTGCAGGGGGTTGGTCTAGCACACTCCTCTACTGCACCCCAGACGTGTCAGAGAGGCTGTGCCGGGGAGGTGAAGCGTTCCTTCACTCAATGCAAATTCAGGGCCACATTCAGAGATGATCCCAGGACGATTGAGCCAATGTCTGGCCCCCGAGCACTCTGCACCACATGATCCGTGCATCAGCCACACCTGGGAGAAACCCACACAGGCATGGGGGTCATTTGTTTAACACAGATGCATCATGTGTATTGACGAACTCAAACAAGCGTCAACTACACACACACACACTCACACACATACACACACACACGCACGTCAACACGGATGAACGCGTGGTCAGAGACATACGTGTGTATGTGTGTGCCTGAATGCACACATAACCACAGCTACACAAGTGTTAATAAAATGCCTTCTGCACATGTGGCTTTATATTTGATATATGTTTGCAGTCAGGCACCTCTTGATTCGGTTGTTTTCATTTTTGGCAATTGAAATGTCACAAATCACTGTAATAATATAGCATAATATACTACTACTTGTTATGCACTATTACTATGAGAAACACTCTTTATAGGAATGTGAGTTGATATGTATGATAGTCGCAGATTTTTGATTAGTTGCTATTAATATACTGAATCAGTATTAATTAGCAGTACACGTCATACTGGATTCATATCTAAAATAAGCTTTCAGACTGAAGTTCCCAAGGATCTTCCCATCAACTAGATTAGTCAATCAACAGAAAATATATCAATAATTTGAAAATCAATTAGTTAAGTAATTTATTAACTTTCATACGGAGTTGCTGTTTATGTCTGTTTATTAATTTTCTTTTAATTTTTTTTTTACAGTTTTGTTTAACTGTGGGTTGAACAAAGCAAACAATTGGCTGACATCACCTTGGGCTCTTGGAATAAATTAGACAATAGATAAAATAATAAGTTTAAAAAGGAACCAAATGATCACTCGGTTATTAAAATAGTCATATCTATTGTCATTATGATGGATTGACCCTTCTCTGACTGTGCCATATGGATACAGGGGGCTTTACAAAAATGCTCTTTGCCCAATGCTCTTTTCATACGATTACATCATTTGTAAAGATTTGTTATCAGTGCCATCTGAGTCTTATGATCCCCATGAATCAAACAGCATACTGCTACATCCTCAAACAGTAATACAGTGTAGCAAAACTAAATCTATGTATTTATTTAGTATTTAATCCAAAAACAAGGTGTGCAGCACAGGTTTTCTCAGTGTGTGAAGCAGATGGTGGGAAGGCTAGTTTATAATAGATCTCAATATTAACTGTAGTAGCACACGCTGGGATTGTTGGTGAATGGCACACAGCGGAGTAAAAGAGAAGCAGTGACCTTCTGTCCCATCATTTACCCCCTCGTGCACCCCCATACTGCTCTCAAATTACTTTGTTTTAGCCAATTAAAGCGGCCGGCTGAGCATCAAGCAGGCTGCCATTTTTCCGCTCACCTGGAACCCATGTGACATTATCGCTCTGTCATCGGGAGAGGTGGCTGTAAAAGTGGGAAATCTCCGGCGTGCCACCTTTAGACCACACTGTGTTCACCGAGATTAATTCAGCCATTCTCCCTACAACTTGCAAAAAACCTCTGTCAGCTCTCTCACCTTTTTCCCCGCGATAGCGCTGCACACACACAGCTCCTCCCTTCACTGTCTGAAGCAATGAGCAAACTGATTGCGGTAGTTAGGCCTATAGCTCGCCCCGAAGCACACTCTATAGATACACATCTCGTGATATATCCTGTATTACTACCTCGGGTACAAGAAAACCATCAGTTTCTTCATGTGCAAGGAATCTATTGTCCTTAAGTTGCCTTGTTGCCGATCAAGATACCGTATGCCTGGGAAATGGTTCTCTATCTAAACCCTTTAATAGCTCCATAATAGAAAGAAAAAGACAGCAGACACAACAATAGCATGGCACGGGATGAGTGAAGGACTGGAGTGTGTGTGGTGTTTAACGGCCATACGAGCGCAGATTATGTGCTTGAAGGGATCGAATGTGAGTGCCAGCAGTGACAGTTGGGCTGGGAATTGAGCGTGCCTGGGCGGACGTGCGGCTCGACTCCACTCGGAAACACCACTGGTGGCTCATCTCTGTAGTCCCTCCGCCCTCCCTCCCGCTCTCCCACTGTAGAGGCATTGTGGCCCCGCTTCACCAGGGGTAATGGAGGGGCCCCTGCTCTCTCCCGCTTGATGAGCACTCACTAATGGCGGCTTCTTTGAAAGCCGACGGGCCCGTTTGAGGGAACTGTCTTTCACTTCCCTCCAGCTTGCCTTGGCCGGGCATTCGTCAGGCTTGCCTTGGCTTTGCTATCCTGCCCACATGATGGTGCGCCAAGGGGCTGGAAACGTCTGTCATTTGTTTTACTTTCAAATAAAAGTTGATGATTTACCAATAAAAAAGTAAAAATAGTCTTTTGAAGATGTCTGGAGGCATATGGATAAAGTGTTGCAATAGCAGACAGTTTCAGCTCTTTGTCAGGCAAGAAATAACAAAAGAAATGAGTCTTTCCAACCGTTTTTTGTTGCTGTGTATCCTCTGGTAACGATTACTTTGGCTTTAGCTTTGTGTAAAGAAAAACAAGTGAATATAGAAAGTGTGATGGATATTAGAATGCTGATGATGAAACATACTGAAGGCTTTGTCACATGAATGTTGACCAATCGTCTTAACCTGCTAGTCTGTACCTGCCCCTGTAAGGGCTTACCAACATGCACTATGATGTCCCCCTCACTCATGTTTTATTTAACAAAAGGTATTTTTACTGTTGCACAAGAAGGCCTCCGAAAGCAGTCTTGAGGAGATGTATTCCTAACATAACTTAGAACTGGGAGGTATGTTATAACAAAATAAGCAACTGTGTTGTGGGGTTTGCAGGAGGGGGGTGGGGATGGGGCGGAGAAGCGCAATGCCGAGTGTAGAGAGAGACTGCTGTGCTCACTCAGATGAGAGGAAGAGTTTCCGGAAAATCTACATGTTTTTTTGTGATTCGGTTGCTCTATAGCAGTTTTTAACAAGAAATTAAGACCAGAAAAGTAGTATAATAGGAGATCTTTAAAGCTTCACTTCACAGTTGATAGATCAGTAAAGCCGAAAGTTATGTGGTTGCTTATTATCTTAGCGGTGCCCTTGACCACTGCCCTGTCTTTTCACCCCAGAGGGAGCCATTGTTCCTGTTGCCCTCCTCTTCAATGTGATGTACCAGTCTCCATTAGTCTCCACGTTTTGGAGTTGTCCTTGGAAATCTCCTCTCTATAACTTCTCCTGTCTCCACTCTCTCTCTCTCTCTCTCCCTAACCCTATCCCACTCCGTTTCTGTTTCGTGTGTACTCTCTCGCCCCCCCCCCCCCACACACTTAAAAACTAGGGTGAAGGTCAGGATGGCAAATTTGATATAGGAGCTGACGTGCTCCATGGAGCCACCTTGTCAACTCAAAACAATAGATTTGCGGGAGCTGTTATGCCGAATAAAGAATGTTCGCATATTCCCAGAGAAATGTCCTCTGCCAGCTAGACATTCCCAAAAGAGATGAGAACATTTGTCTGCATATATTTGAACGGTCCCGGCCCAGCAGAAAATGGAGGTTGAAGCACAAAAATGAATTCATTTAACGTGAGCAAATAAGTTATTTCACCCGGGAGATTGGAAAAGTCATCCAATTTGCATGTTAGAACCTTTATCCTTGTGATATTTGATTTGGTCGTTAATTGCTCAAACGCTGCGCAGCAGTCCATCTTGTTCAGTTTTGTGTTGATGTAAATTTGAACTCTACAAAACCTACATAGCAGTTGCAGTTTTATTAGGCTGAACACAATGGCTACGAAGAAGTAGCAGATGTTAGCGGTTGCATAATGGCGAGGGGAAAAAAAGCAGCCGTCTGTGGTGCTGTACAGCAGTGTGATCAAATGGTTTAATTTGATCTGACCTCTTTGTCTCATTGGTGTCTGTGAGCTGCCTCTTGGTAGGAGCTTGCAAAGCAGAGTTTCATCAGACAAGTCAGGAGGACTAGAGACAAGAGCCAGTCATGTGCATATATGCAACTCTCACAAGAAAGTAAACTGGGCAGTTATACTTTTATACTTATGAAACAGTCCTTAAGACAATGGCCATTTATTTGAGATGTTAACCCAATCTTTGGGTATCTTGGGAAGTAATGAAAAAGACCCCAATTAGGAAAAAGTGTGAGTCAAAAATGGATTGATGGATGTTAATATAACTGCTAACTTTTTAATTTCCATTGTCAGATCTCTTACCAACCAAGCAGTTTCATCTCAAATTAAATTCATTTGGATGTGACATTTTAATTGGAACACTAGTCCCATTAATTGAACAAATTAGAGAGAGTCTGCTGGGGGAAAGGTAATCTCTGGGAGAGAGGATTTGGAATTCGGAATTTAGAATGAAAAATCAGCTGCTCTGCTTTGTTTGTGTGGCAGCCAGTTAGGGGCAGTGCACACATGCAGCAGCACTGCTCACGGTCTCAGCAGCACTCTGGGCTCACGTTGTCTTCATTAAAAGCGATTAAGGAATAGGTCAATTTAGGCTGGTTGGCACCATGCACTTCCTCGTATGAAATGTCTTTTGTCTTCGTCTGCCTAGGCTCTGTGAGCTTGGACGGGCACTCGAGCAGCAAATACGATCAGTCACTATTGTATGCATGTTTGCATGTCTGATTAAACGTCTCAGTGTGGCGCCATGGCAGTATAGTCTAAAATGTATTTTTTAGTGTTTATTGGTTTGTGAATGTGTGTGCGCACATGTGTTTGGGTTGTCATGCTCCTGTGCTCTGTTTTAGTACGCATGCCGCCTGGGTGCTGATGAGTTGATGTCTGATTATCAATGAAAAGCGCTGTTCACCCCGCAGCTTGAACTACTTTGAGCAATTAATTACGCTTATAAAAAATATCACCTTTTAAATTTGTCTGGTTGACTTCATGAACACATGTGAATGCAGAAATGTTCCCCCAATCAAACATTGGGGGTTTGGGATGTTTCTGCCTGAATGAATGATGTTTCTATGTGGTTAAACACAGGTTTCTTACGCTTATCGTTCATAAAATTATACACTGTTGTTTTTTAGAAAGTTCAAGTGCTGTTTGCGTAATTTTACAGAATGTAATGGTGCAATGTTTTTGGAATTGCCTTCCAGAGAGAGACAATTGACATTAAATGCAGTAATATGTTGCAAATCTTTTATTTCAGGTGGCCACCTGTCAGTTCAGGTAGACTGGCCATTTGGCAAGGAGAGAGAGCCTGCTGCCAGCAAGAGCCAGGTGTAGATAATTGTTGCACATATGAAATCAGATCAGGAATGGAAATAATCTATTCATCCTACATTTGCTGGACAAAGTGCCTATATCTAAAAAGTGATTGCTGCATTATTGAGTTTGCACAATGCTCTTCAATAGCCAACCAGATATGTGCATTATGTACTGGATGTACTCAAAAAGATACATCTCTGTTGCCCTGTTGCTAATATTTGTATAACACCTTTGCAGGAAAAGCCTTTTGAAATGTCAGCTTATTGTGTTCCATCTTATTCATATCATATGGTTTCATAGCTACCACATTGTTGTGTGTCAACATATGAGCGCATAGCAACCAAAAAAGTGAATCACATTTGTGCTTTAAGTTTGCAACGTTTTAAAGTGGAAAATAATACTCTTGCCTCTGATATGAATTGAGATATACAGACAAATAACATATCGGACTTTCGGGATGTACACTGGCCATGCAAAGTGGTTGGGAGCTCTCTATGGTAATATGTAGAGGGGGAAGCAAAGGATAGAGTGTAAGGAGGAAAGAGAGAGAGAGAGAGAGAGAGAGAGAGAGAGAGAGAAAGAGAGAGCCAGGCAGGGGGGGATCCTAGATTGTGGGGCCAGGGGGAAAAAGTTCCCCCATGCTTGTCAGAGTTTGAGCAAGTTCAGAATTGATGGAGCCCACAGGCAGCACAGCTAATTTTAGTTGAAATCACCTAAGTGGTTTGGCTAATTTATCCAGGCACCTCGGCCTCAGCAGCCCCTGGTTTCTGGCTCTCCCCCTCCCTCCCAGATAGATCTACAAAGCGTGAAGGTACCAGGAGGTGACGGGAGGAACAGAAGGATATTTTGTGCCCAGCTGATTTGCCGCGCGGTGGGTTGTTCAGGCCCCGTGTCAAGCATTTGGATATTGTTTGACCCTTTACGAGAGCCCTGGGTTCAACCATCTATTCCATCAAATCATTTAAACACCTCTGTATTTAATTGGAAAAAGCAAAATGACATTTTAATTTTAAACCGTGTGAAGAGAAAAAAAAGATTGTAATCACTGATATATCTTGTAAATCATAATTATGTTTTTTTTTTGTCTTTGGCATATCCGATAGTTATGGTATAATGAGGATTTAAATATCAGAGGATGACGATCATTTTCAAATCTTTTGGAGAAGATGTCTCATTTGGTGTAATGATGGTCTGCCAGCTGGATATGCTGAACATGTTGAAGCTTAACAAGCATCATTTTTTCCTTTCAATTTGAACACCAATTAGAAGAAAAAAAAGTTGAGAGAATGGGGTTTTAAAATTAAACTTAAAATTGTCCGAAAGAAGCCAGGTCGACATAGATAAAAGAAAAAGAAAGAGAAGAAAAATGTTGCCTCCAAGTAATTCAAATCCTGTTGTTTGCTTTGTAAAGGCAAATAAGCAAACGGCAAGTTATGGCTGAGTCTGGGATCCTGGGTGCGACAGTAAAGTTTTTTTTTTTTTATGATTTAAGACATTCACGCGATGAAACCAGAGCACGATGAAACCGCCTTACCTTGTGAGCATGGCTGTATGCCAAGATATCGCTTATGTTTATCTGTCACTCGACCTAAAAGTATTTGTAAGGAGTAATATGTCTCATACTTGCTCTGAGGATCCTTTCCCCCTTTAAAAGAAATCAATGAAATACCTCACTGTCCATTATTTAGTGACAGCTCATAATTGAGGATTTAATTATGTTACTGCAGTTGTGTCTTATATTTAATAAGTTTTGTAACAACAAACTTGTTAGTAAGTTTGTCACAAGACGCTTTTGTTATCACACCTGATGTGACTTCATACTACATTATAGCGATAAAGGTTTGGTTCATCTTAGAGTAAATGTTGAGTGCAGTATTTGAATTATTACCCCTATTTTCTATTCTGGTCATGGGATGTATAAAATATTATATGAGTAGTAACCCTTCTCAGATATTCAAAAGCAGATTGCATTAGCAGCATGAAAGAAAGACTGACTTGCACACCAGGCCTGTGCAGTCATCCATTCACGAATCAATCATTTTGAGAGAAAAGTGCAGCAAAAACCAGTAAGGCAAGGGGATGTGGCAGCTTTGGTGTAACATTACCTTTGATGAAAAACACAGATTAATCTAATTCAAAAAGACATTATGAAAACCCCTCCTGTTTTCTCAATATTTAATTTGCAGACAAATGATATATTAATAGATTTTCTGGTATTTGTAAGGAACAGGTTAACCCCAGGTTAATATTCATCACAACAAAAAAAAGAAGAAAAAGAAAGTAAATTGCACTAGGTTGTCTTGATTTCTTTTCTTTTTTGTTGTTACAGTAGCTATAAAAAGGTTCATGTATGTTTGTAAGATTTATGAAAATATGCATTGGATTAATTGACAGATAAATGCATGGAAATATTAATTATTGATATAAAAACCATCTCTTTATGGACAGCTAACACAGTCTTTTTTCTCCCTCAATAAATATCTGAATATGAACTGTTAGTGTTTCCACAAAGAGTGCAGTTTTTTTTTGAAAAAATATATTTTCCAAGCAGAGAGCAAGGGGAGATGTTTGCAGTCTTGTGTGCGAGCCAGCAGTTTCTGGCAGATGAATGTAGGGGTTTTATGTGCCAAGCACCTGGTCAAACTGAAAACAATGAGGGGCTTATGGATTCTCTTTATCCAACAACGACTGAGATGATACCTCGAATGTTAGAGCTCTTATGGGCCCTTTTAAGAAATGCTGATACACAATAAGCTCAGCACTTCTGCTGTGGAAATGTTTCCATGCTTTATATACAGTATGTAGCTGGAACTTTCCAAGATATACATAATTAACATATTAATGTTTCTTCATCTTACAAGGAGCATATTTTTCCTGTCTGTTGTTTACGTTCACTCTTTGATGTCTAAATAAAGAAAACAGCCTTCCATGCTTATCAAGCTGACCAATGCAACATTGTAGCATCAACTCTTGCTTTATACAAAAAATGTAAATGAGGATAGAAGTTACAATCTTGCTGTAATAATTGAGCAGAGAGTAGTCACATTGCATGAGGGCAGCTTAGAAATATCTGCAGCACTGCGATTCGGTGTGGAGGGTCTTGCTTGAGTCTTTAGCAGTGATCTAATAATGAGTTCTACAGATGGGTTTGTTGGCTGAAGCTGTGCTGAGTCCACCGTGTATGTGGTAGAGAGTGTCAAAGTGTCTCCCGTGCAGGATCATCTGTAGGTTTGGGGGGAATGGATGGTGTCTGCCAGATATGCTGGCAGTCAGTGGGCCTTCTCTCCTGCATTACCTGTGTTGGAGCTCAGCCAGGGTTAATTATAGGGGAGCTCCAGAGTGTTGTGTCACTAAGGATGGGACACAGAATATTGTCATACTGCCATGTCCTATACAGGAAAGACAAGCGTATGAGCACACCTGCTCAGCCGGAGTTTTTCTTCAGCATTTTCTCGCTACCAGTTGTCTCTCTCCAGGTCTGAAACAAACACATGCCAGGATGTTAAAATGTGTTTGGTGGATGAATCAGTTAATGATTTCCCAATACGCTGACCGGTAACTTTTGCGACATGATGACATTTAAACGGATAACTTGCTGTGTGTTTTGTTTTAACATATTCAGTAGACAGGTCCTGAGTCAATCTTTGCAAAACATTTTTTTTAACTATGATTTACTGAGTTCGTCCACCTCAACCTGCTTATCCTTCAGCACCCTGTTCTCCTTAATACAACAGGGCTCTCCACTGAGAGCATTTTTCTCTGTATGGGAGTGAAATGTACATTAAATGACATTGTTGTTCCAACACCTAGGTTGGCAGAATATATGCATTCGCAAAGCTCAGTAGATGACAGCTGTTATGTTTCTTAATAGCAAATAGCAGTTTACAAAACATTCAGCTCCAAGCTTCTCATGTTTATCCCATGAAACTGTTGCTGTTATTGGTTAAAATAGCATATCAGTTATACTTAGCTAATTAGCGCTAATCTCAAGGGTAAAGACATGTTTTCAGACTTTGTCCTTTGCTGCATTTGGGATACATTTCATTAATCTCTTTTGGTGTAATTCAATTTTAGTTCCCCCCTGATTTAGCATTGCACTTCTAAAACATTGCTTAATACAGGATGGACAGGTTTAAAAAAGTCAGTCTCAACCAACACTGCCTCCAGTGACATCACTAAATGCAATGTATTACACTTAACAAAGCTCCCTCCGGAACTATGAAAGACTTAGTATAACTTTATGTTTTTCATATTTGCAATAGTACCCCAAGAAAAAAACTTTGATGTGTAAAATCAGTGCAAGAGTGAAGCTGCAGCGATGTGTCGAACAGACTGCTGATTGGCTCCTTTTTGCTCGGCTGTTTCTCTTTTCAAAATGTTAGGATTATGTTAACTCTTCCTCCTACAAACTTTTATATACATACAAAAAACAAGTATGAAATATGTGTGTATTATTATTCATAAATTGTTAATTCTCTCTTAGGTAACCGTTACCTTTGCAGGTAATGAATGAGGATATCCAACAGTTGTTCAGAGTGAAATATCTTGACTGCTCGCAGGAATTGCAATTAATTTGTGGTATATTTCGAGGTCTCTCGGGAAGGGTACCTAATGATTTTCGCGACACCTTGACCTTTTATAGAGCGCCATCATAATGTCAAATTTCTCCTTGACCTTTACTTCCATCCTTGACTTCTTCAGAAGAAATGGATACATTCCAACTGTCACCGTCAGGCCAACATATCCATTTGAATGAAACAAATATATATATATATTATTTTTCTTTTCACACATATGTAAGCTCAAAGATATCAACTAACTTACTAATATCAAAAATATGATTGCAATTTTTTTATCCAGAGATTGATTTCTGAGCTATATAGCGTTGGGCCAGGATTGTAGAGGATGTAGAGCATTGTCACACCCTCCTGCCAACGTATAAGGAACACATGATTCACTATGGTGACCCGTTGACCTTTACTTTACCACCACCCTAAGGCCAACATTTCTAGTTCTACATATGTAAAGGGCAGATTACTATGGACATTACTGAACACTACAATACCATATTACCCAGAAGAACATATTCTCTTTGTGTGTGCCAAAGCAATGGCACACAATTACTAACGGCCCAACTTTTGTGACTTTGGTTGGTCTTTCCTCTTTTGCCCTCATTTCAAACATACTTGCCCTCAATGTAAGATTCTATCATTTGTTGTGGCTGATTATCATTATCTTGTCCGTGCATATTCATACTTTTGTCAGAAAAAAATCCTATCAGAACTTTGTGATTCCATGACCTATTCTCTTGTGTCATACTTAGGTCACACTTAACATGTTTACCCACACTGGCAAAAAAAAATGTTTGCACTAAGACTTTTGTAATTTGGGGAGTAACCAATATTGCATCTCCTTAGACTCAAGCTACAAGTGGGGTCTCCAATATTTAGTCGTGTTTAGCTCATCTGAACTTGTTAGATGAGTCAAAGAGGCTATTTCAGATATCTCTTCTATTTACTCCTCATGTTCCAAGATTATCCAATGACTCCAGCCTCTCCAACCAGGTCTACTGTCGTAGTTTAAATTGGATCGCGAGGGAGACAAATTTGTCATCTGAGGTTTTTCAAGGACTTTTGCAAAGTTTCTCAAAGTGAGCGTTAAAGCCAAAAATCCAAAAGCAAGTTGCGCATCTATTAACTCTCATCTGGCTTTTCTCTAAAGTAAAAGTGTGTTACCTCCTTTTTTTCTCTTTTTTTACTTAGGCAAGTGTCTAGTCATGGCAAGCTGGTGCACACTGGCCTAGAAAAAAAGAACAGCTTGTGTTGCTGAAGTTTCCTCCCCCGTCTAGTTATTTTTAAAATGCCCCATTTCCGCCATTGTTGTAGCATTGTTTTGACCTTACGGGGAACAATTTTCCCCAAGTCAAATTAGCTTTCACCATTCAATGAAATGTTGTAATATAACGGTTTGACCGTTCTGCCTGTGAAATGTGAAGAAATGGAAGGCCACGCCACTGGGGTTAATAATATTCCTCCTCTTCAACAAGTACCTTGGGATCCTAAGTGTCCTTGAAAGTGAACGGCATCTCACTTACGCTGGGCATCTTGCAGTACTCAAGGGTAATAGCAGTCTTACTTTCTCCAACGCTGTGCACATTGTATCAGGTTGATTCACATGGTTCTTCTCCTGGTAACGTAAGAAGGGTTGGTGTTTAAAAAAAAAAAGAAAGATGAAAAATGAAATACATTTATCTGGAATTATTTTCAGGCTTATTAGAATGATAACCAGTGAAGATAATTGCTAAAATCCTTTTTTTCTCACCATGACTATCTTCTTTGTATGAGAAAAAAGCATCAACGGCGAGAGATCAATAGCAGCTCATCAGTCTTTCGAATGCACCAGCGTGAGAACTGAAGTCAGCCTTCATGCAAGTCAATGAGCACCTGGAGTGCTTTTCCCAGAGGCCGCTAAGTGTGCATAGCAAGGGACTACCAGGGAACTGCAGCGAGGTCTCTCAACCTCCTTTGATAGGACAGAGTCAGGGAGGCTTCATGCCGAGATGCTTGGGCCCGCCGAGGCTTACACCACCTGTTTGTTTTCGCCTTCCTTCGAGCAGCACAGATCCTACATGCCTTTCTGTGCCCGGCCCGTTGGGAATTGGGGGTGTTAGATACAACAAAAAAGGTGACAGAGGACTGCTGAGTTCAGTAATGTGATTTATTAATCTTCACTACCTTTTAAATTCCAAACTAACGGCGTGGGGCTGTGTTGCACACACTCCTCCGGGGAATAAACTTTTAAAACACGGAACAATTCAGATTCACCAAAGTCATGACTGGAGGATAGACAATGAACACGCACAGTGCAGCCAAGGGACACAAGGAACAAAAGATCCAAATCCAAAAGTTCAAGAGGTAAAGTGGTGGTCATGGACAATAAAAAAAGTTTGAGAATTAAATTTTTTTTGTTGGAGCAACATGCTAGGCAGCTGGTCAAGATGGCTTTGTCCAAGAAACATTTATCGGAAAAAAAAATAGTTATAATAATAAGATACATACTGTTTTCTTTTTGGCCATTATTATGATTCATACCAAAAAGCTTCTGTTATCAAGTTGTTATGTTGCATGTGCTTTCAGAGGTGTATTTATTCTAGAAGTTGGGTATGATTACAGTTAATTTGGTCTCACCTGAGAAACTGCAAATGCAAAAAGAGTCAAAGTCAACTGTCCTGGTAGAGAAGTGGCCTCAGGTGGACTGTTTTTTACCATGGAGATAGATCCAGCAGGGGAGATATCATTTTCTTCTGCCAGACATTTCTTTGGCAATCTTTCACTACTTGTCTTGGCTCTGTGTTTTACACACACCAGCCAACAAGGTGGTTAAAGAAGCAACAATGTTAAAGTATACACATTGTCGGTTCATCGTTACAACTTGTTTTGAATGTATGCATCTTTGCATAAAAATACGTTTTATTCAGTTGTTCTTTATTATCCCATTAGGGAAAATGTATTTTCAGTTGTGGTAAAACACAAACACCATATGAAAAGACTGTAAACACAGCCTGACCAAATACAACCAAGAATAATACTAAATTAAATGTCACTGTTTGTTTCAAAAGTCCAGTGCTGCTTGAAAGTGCTGCCAAGATTTAGCACTGATTAAGTGTATTTATTGCAGTCTATTCATAGGAAAATGTGTATCTATTACACTATATCCTCTGCTGCCTGTGACTGTTGAAGTGGAAAGGGTCAATTCTTCTCAAGTCCATTCCTACATATATGCATGATACGCCTTTTAAAATCTGAATTTAAAACACAACCAGGCCGTTTATCGAATCTGTGCTTCTCACAGTCCATCATCCTCCACAGCCGATTCTGTGTAGTGTAAAATGTCTCCATCTACGCCGAGCTGTCAGCTGCATGCCAGATCTCACCCTGGCTGCATATGAAGTCAATTATGTCCAACCATTCCCCCTTGGTAATACATAGATGTCACTTAGAATGTATTTCTTTTGAAGTTACTTTGCTATCTTTAATACGAAGGCCGTCAGTCAATACAGATGTTGTGGTCTCCTGCCTGGCGTGTCAGGCTCTTACAGTAGTCATGAGCATGTAATGCATTTCCCAACAGACCCAGCAGCATATGCACAGTGTGTGTTTTAATGTGTGCTTATGTGTACATATCCACTGCATTTAAACTGCTTATCAGAGATCATCCAAACGTGGATATATAATCTATGAGGAAAAGCAATGCATACTTTGTGTCATGGGTAAATTACTGAGAGAAAACAAACATAAGTTGAGAGGAACATGTCTATTTAAAAAAATACCAATATGAACAAAACTTCCCTGCATTACAACTGTAAAATAACTAATGATGAAGTCAAAAAATGTGAGACTTCATCCAAACTAAAGAGACTCTTCAGACATAGAATATTGAATGGTTATGAGCTGGACCAGTCATTTTCTTCTTTGAAATTTCTTGTTTGTGGACTCTTTGACAGTTTTTGTATATTTGTTTGGACTATTTTGTGATTTTGCACTGATGGCTGTAAATTGAACTTCTGTTATCTATAAATGATGTTTTAGGGACTGGGACCAGAAGTGTTTTTAAGTTCTTCCTACCCCTTTTGAACTTAAACAATAGTATTTGAGTGGCTTATATGTCTTGCTTATGTCCATTTCTTTATTGCTTATACGTTTTACTTAGTTCTTGTATGATTTTAACATGTTCAATAAATTGACAACAAAAAAAAGCCAGTTCAATGCGAGATATAAACTGTAATGCATAGATTTTCCGCTATTGAAATCACCACCTCATTAATCAGTGTGCTCATTACATAGTGATAAGTGTGTCTGAATGTGGCCGTTGTACAGGGCTGTCTGGGATTTCCTTTTTTAAAGTGCTGTGTAAGTGTGAGGGCAAAGCCGCTCCTCTTGTCCATTAGAGCAGAACCCGCTATCCTTCACCTGACAAAGTTTAGGGAAGGACACGGATGTTTCCAGTCTACTTCATAGAGTTCAGCGTAGAGCTCCGCCTTGGGAGTCCAACTTTTTTGCCTTGAAGAGATCGGATGTTGAGGGGTAAATGGGACGGAGGGTGACGGGCCGGTGGGGGTCTAGTATGAGTGGACACCGACACAGAGATGTGAATAGATGGTCTAAAATAAGAAGTAGCCCCTTGGTCAGAGTCGTGGCAGATGGAGGCCTCAAAGAATGAAATGATGCCAGCATTCTTTGTGCAGTCTGGTGCCAGCAGTGCACTCGATTGGACCGCTTGAGACCATGGTAGGGGCAAACGTGATAAGACAGCTGCCTAAGCCTAACCTACACAAGGTCATTTTGGTCCGGAGTAGAACATCGCGTCGATGAGGAGAGGCACCGAGGATCCATCACACAGGAAGACTGATGAGTTGAAAGTGAAACAAGAAGTCATGATTTTTTTTCAACTTTGGAACTTGAAAGATGTGTTTTCCAAGAAGTGTTTTTTAAAGTTTTTTTTTATTAAAGTTATGTGACAGTGGTATGAAGAAGCAGACTCGGTCGGAGAGTTTAAAAACATTAGCGCACTGTTTCTGAACTATGTTTTAAATGAGCTACCACAGTATATCAAAGCAAAAAAAATTAGCATGGAGAAAGTTTGGAGGTGCTAATGACTTTCACTGTCCCTGTGGAAAGGCTTACTGTTCCAGAGAAGTTGTAGAGTTGTGTGTGTGTGTGTGTGTGTGTGTGTGTGTGTGTGTGTGTGTGTGTGTGTGTGTGTGTGTGTGTGTGTGTGTGTGTGTGTGTGTGTGTGTGTGTGTGTGTGTGTGTGTGTGTGTGTGTGTGTGTGTGTGTGTGTGTGTACGTGTAGGCTATGTCTGCGTTATGGAGCGAGAGTGGAGTGCGATTCACTGGTTAATAAATCATGCCAGATGAGTTTATCATGGAGATACAGAAGCTCCTCTGGGCCCTGAGCTGAGCAGCGAGTATCTTGGAGCTGGTACAACACATGATGAAATGCCGTTGTCATGTATATCATTTTTATAGCCCCTAACTTTGTTACCTTCATTGCTGTCAAAGGGGCAGGATGCGTGTGTATCAAATACAGCAATGTGTTGCTTTATTAAGGAGGAGCCGGCTGACTTATCAAACTAGTTTGGCTCACGCACTGCCACGGCACCTTAAAATCACTTTTTATCAGCTTAATCCGGGATAATTATCTGCTGGCAAGAAATGAACTCTTCTTGTTTACTGTAATTGAGTTCTACGATGAGTAGTCTGTAATTCTGCTGAACTTTTCTCATCTGTGCTTTCACAGGGGCATTGATAGTATCTCCCCAGCGTGCATTGAAGATGTTCTTATCTTTATGCCGCTGATGCAGCTTGTCATCCATCGGGGAGTACTCGGATAAGCATCATTAAGTTGACTTGATCGGTGACTAAATAAGTGACTTGGGTAACAGCATTATTTCAGCACCATGCCCAAACGAATAAGGAGACCTTGATCATGTCAGTAATCCTTCTCAATATTTTTTTATTTTGGAATCATATTTCTTGGAAATTCTTGTTTCATTTCGAGGAGACCTAACCCTTTGGAATGACTTTGAAGGCAATAGCGGGCAGTGCACCATTCCTCCGGTGCTCCTCTCAGGGAATAAAAGTCAGTATAACGGCTATCTCAGCTAATGACTTGGGAGAACAAACCTTGGTCTCTTAACATCTAAGACTTATTATTTTTAGCTCTGGCCAATGCTAAGCTTATCCCTATTACAGGGAGCACGTTTTGTGATATCAGATGTGGAAATTAAAGCTAAATGACTTAAGGGGAAGATTGGCCACACTGCAAGTAGGCTACTCTGACCTTCAATAAAGCTAAGCTTGACATGCCTATTTCCCCCCTTTTTGGCCCAAGTCTTTTCAAATCAGCGGGCTTGTAACATGATGGCTTGGTATTAACTGCCATCAGTTTCTCACATTTCTCTAAGGTCCGTTTTTTTGCTGGAATTCAGAGGACGTTCAATGAGAGGATAAATGTTTCGTATTAACTTTTCACCACAAATAATACAGACGGAACTATTGAATGATTATTCCATATGAATTTTCAGTTGATCAGTGTTTGGATAAATGGTCATGTATCATGTACATGATTAGAAACGGCCCCAACTTATAAACTGCTCCAAGAGTATCCACTGTTTTGTATGCTCTGCTTTTGTATGGGATGTTTTCTCTAAAAATCATCCTGAGTCTTTCTGGAGAACGCTTGTTGTTAAAATTCCCTTTCGTGAAAATCAGTAAATATCCCCTCTTGATCCGCTACGTGTCTGTACTTTGTGTGTACTGAAAAAAAATCTGGTGTTAATACACAGCCTAGGCTCTGTAAACAGGTATGTAAACACAGGCTATGCAAACAAAGGGGGCTCACCCTGGCAAAATGCATGTTTACAGAGCCTAGACTATGTATTATAACTGGATTTCTTTCAGACTACACATTATGGACAGGTAGTGGATTGTGAGGAGATATTCACTGATTTGACAATATGTGTCTCAAGAATTGCTGACTGCACCTTACGGTTTGGCTTTTTGCGTGGATTAAAATGCTGAGAACCGTTTCATAGAGGCAAACCACATCGCCACTTAACAAACCACTCTATTCCTTAATTTTAACTTTCCCTTTGGATCTAGTTAGGTGCAATTGAGAAACTGAGCCAAAAAGTAAACTGGATATACAGTATGTGTGTGGCCCTATGTTTACACTCTGAACTCCAAACCACACTGTACTCTCATGTGAAAGCTTACTTTTAGAACACTTGTTGTGTGTATGTATTTGCAGTTTATTTTGTATTTTGCAACACCTCAGTGGGTGTACTGGAGGGGCTATTTTCATATTTTTTTTAAAAATATGCCCACTCTCACCTCTGTGCCTTCTGGTTTGCAGAAGAGCTCAGAGCTTTAAAGTTCCTGCTGATGTTTTTGGCTCCTTCTAGTAATGAGAAGAAGTACAGTACATGAGGGGAAGAACTCTCAAGATGCTTTTCCAGGGGGGCTTTGGAATGTATTTGGTGAAATGTTTATGATGCCAAAGACCAGGGCTGGCTTCTCATTAGCCGATCTACCCCTTTGCAAGTGTTACAGCAGCATTAGTATTTTGGGTTAATCTTCAAACGTTGCCATATTTATACCCATCAAATACCAGTGACTGCCTGCGACACCCTTGTGTGCATTCGGGGGGGAACTTGCTTAGTTAAATGCCACAAAATAAATGCAGAAATGTGAGCTAAACTTGACAAGATCAAACACACTGGTGAATGTACAGACTCTGGCCAGTGTTTCTAAGTGTGATGCATTATTCATGGTCTTCAACATGGGGTTCCTAATGAGAGTCTGGTGGCGTTTTCTTTCAGAGTTCAAGTCATGGAAATCGGCGTGACCCATGCTCAAATTGGTGGACAAAGCTTTGCGTTGGTGGTGCAGTGAAAGTGGATCTAAAGGCCCGACGAGTTCATCAGCACCCCAATTCTGACTTTTTGATTCAAACTCAAACAAATCATTCAGATTCATCACAGCATTGGGACTTCTTAAGTTCCGATTGTCTTGTTATTTTGGCTTTCAAAAATTTGAGCATTCTGCAGTTTTTCCTTAACAGCAATGCTTAGTTTTTTCCAAGCATAATTTTTTTCTAGCTTCAAAAGTTTTTCTTAACAGTCTAATAGGCCATTTCGTTATATGCTGTAGACTTGACACTCCCTCCAGAGGGTTGCTCTCACATCAAGCAGCAAGGGGCCTGTGGTTAAATACAAAATGTACTGCTAGCATTGTAATAAGCCAGTGCAACAAAATAAGGATTATCACCCTGTGGCGTGCTAGTTCAGTAGGAGGACGCTGAACCAAAGGCTGCAGCATCCATCCTATTAACACCACATATCCCTTGAAAAGTAAGCAGCAGGCTGGAGCTGAGCATGTTGTCTTCATCCTTGAATCAGAACTGGCAATAACATATTCAGACTGAAGGGCCTCAATTAGACACTTTAAAACTCTGTGTAATTGGTGTCTTTCTGCCGATTGCCTGTGGATACGCAGTGCTCAAATTAACACAGCCCAACTTTATGTCTGTAGTGCTGTGATTGTCAAGCAGGGTGGCGGCGGCAAGGTAATGGAGGCAATGGGATTTTTTTATACTTCAGCGTGTGCTTTGCTCTTCTAAGGTCTTAGTTTAACTGAGTTCATGTTACAGAACTGTGCATGTACTGTGTGTATTGTTCACAATGAATTTAATACGCTACATACTGTATGCAGTCAAGATTTGTTCTTTGACCACTCTAAAACTTCTAAGGAGGTGTAGCCTACACCATCTTTTTTTAAAACATTTTTAAAAAAGCATCTAGATTTAGTAACAATTTGTAGCAGTTGGGCTGCAACTATAGATTATTTGTTGAAATATTAATTTAATTGGTTTATCAAGTAACCTATTGATAGTTGTGACATCTTTTTTCTGTGTGTGTGTGTTATAGAAATACCAAATCATTGATAACAATTGGATCAATTTTAATCCATTCTGCTTTTTAAATGAGTTGTAAAATGGTTTTCACTGCGTATCAACACATCCAGTTAAGCTAAAGCTGCTGCAATGCTGTGTCTCCTGATTTTACTTTTTAGATGTGTTTCATTACAAAGTGTGAGTCCAGACAAGACCTCACTGCTTGCTTGTTTTGTGGAACTTACTCTTTAGTAGAACGATTGTTATCCTAGAGAGAGGAAGACAATGCCCAGCCATTCAGTGGTAGACAGACACGCAGAGCTGGGCTGTTGGTGTGTGGAGGGCAAAAATGACTCATGTTTCTGTAATTGACAAATGTCTGGCTCATTTAGGTAAACTGTGGAAACTGGACGACATGATTTTGGCATCCTACAAATTGTTTTAACAAGCGATAACCAGTTGGAAACCTTTTAAGAGGGGAAAAGAAAGAAGTCCCAAATAATCGAAAATAGAGGCTCTAAGATCTGGAAAAAAAATGCTCTGGTCTTGAGTCGGTAATAATTAGCGATACTGCTGTACAGTAAGTGCTTGACTGTTCTGTGTTAATCTAACAGTATCCTTTAGCACCAAGCCATACACAGTATGAAAACATCCTGGTGTCTTTGCAGTCAGAACTATTTCCTCTCGTCTGTTGCTCTCTAGCAGCCCCTTGTCACTTCACTGTGATTATGTAGACGGCGGGCCTGACTGCTCTCCAATCTAAACATGTCAGCTTCACCATGTCTTTCCCTGCAGGCACACACAGCCCTCTGTTAGTCACTAAGGACACAAACACATACGTAGCAAAGGAAAGCCCCCCCAACCTCCGCCATCCGGAGTGGCACGAGTCTTCCCAGTTTAAACATCACCTCAGCCTATAGCTCTCTCTGTGAGGTCTGCCCCGGAGAGTCCGTCCCAAATCCTGCACTCCTTTAGCCGTGCTGCTTAACCTTATTGCCACAGAGACACAGGGAGCTGAGATTTGGTCAAGCAGATGCAGATAATGAACTTCTTAGGGGCTGAATCCCCCCCACACACACACACCCGTGTACAGAGAGGCAGGTGGGATTACAGCACTCAGGCATCCAGCTTTCTTTCTCTCTGACTGTTAACAATCCCCGTATCGAAATCCTGTCAGCACAGTGCTTTGTGTCTTCCATTAGCATTTTGTTGTGGTGTGCATCTTGAACGGCTCGGTAACGCTTCTAGAGTCGCTCAGTCTGGCAGGCAGGCGTCTTAAAAAAGGCGATGCATCCAATACTAATGAGGCATGCTTTCATATTAAAACTTCATCGGCACTTTTGTCACTTCACAATTCCACTTTGTTTTCCCGACGTTGTTTATTTGTATCATGACACGTGGATTGCCGTTGGCAAACAGCAAAGTAAAACGACAAGTAAGAGTGCTAGAGAGAGAAAATGTTCTCATCAGTTGTGGAAAAACAGCCTTTCCTGATTCAGTTCACTGTTGAAGTATTGTAGGATTCAACTGTTATCCGTGCTCAGTCAGCAGGGGTGTTTCTTGTTCTCCCTGTGGTCATTGACTTTGGCTTGTTCCGTTTCTGATCATTAAAGGTGAAGTAAGTGTGTGTCCGTGCGTGTGTGCAAATGTAACAGAGGCTAGATCATGTGTATGTTGCTTGACTATAGACTCTCCTGTGTAAGTGCAGTGGTAGCCTTTGCCCCATAGAAAGCTCTGGCTGGTGCTGCGGCCCACTAGCTTACTATGTAAAGGCTACATTTGCATAATTATCTGTTTAATTGGACTGCTGCCAAAATACTGTCCCTTTTTTCTGTAAGTGGTGAAGTCTACACTACATTTGTTGCAAAGATATGGGGGTAGAGATTACAAAGCAAGCAAAACGCCAGCTCATGGCTTTCTTCTGCTTAACCTGATAATCGTTTTTTTTTTCTCATAAACACTTGTCTGCCCACGCGCATTCTTGTGAGATAATTTTCCAAATTATTTTAAACCAATCATGATGCTCAGAAGTAACAAGAGAAAGAGAGAGACAGTATCTACTTAGATTAGGGACTATCATATTACTGAAATTGAAATCAGAGTTTCAGGAGAAAGAATGGAGTTCTGCAACATTTGCGTTACTTAATGCAGTGAAATATTATTTCAGTGCTAGCAACATCTCACTTGGGTTATGTCAGGGAACTAACTAATACAAGTTGTTGACACAAAATTATTAAGAATAGATCAAATATTTTTAATATGTGACGGTGGTTGTCTCTCTGCTGAGAAAGCAACACATGATGGGGGTCCCATCTGCGTTTTACAGTCCAGTGACAGTGGAACAGCATTAGTGCCCCCTCCCCCCTCTCCCGAACCCCTCACATCCCCCATCTCCATCCTGTTTTCATCTCCCAGGCTTCAGCTGCGGCCCTATGAATTGCTCAACTGCTGAACAATTAACTGAGAGACTGTGAACTATGATTCATGTAATTAATATTTTGTGCAGAAGAAGTGGATTGAAAAAAAAAACAGAAAGCTAATTTTAATTGAATCAATCCCTGGGAACAGGTCAGAAGAACAAACTGAATTTATCTTTGCCATACAAATCCCACTGGCCGGTACAGACATAAAGGTATGTGTGGTTTGTTTCCATACACAAACACTGTGAAGTTCCCTCTCCGAGAGAGTATTCAAGTATGCACTTATCTTTACTCCTCGTGCTGGCTTGGCGTGGTGGGAAATGCAGTATTTAGGAGGAACTATGCAAGAGACTGATGAATCAGTAACTTTGTTTCATACGACACAACCTCAGCTCTGCTGGGTGTTGTGCTTTGGCATACAGTCTCAGTTTCCGTCTGTGGCGAAACATGCGCTCACTCTGTGTGTGTGTTTGTGTAGGCTATCAGTGGTGGGTAGAGGGCTCCTTTGAAACTGACTATAGTACGAGTGTTTGTGCCCACTGCTGCTGCATTTGCTGCGCTGGGCAGCCTCTGATCAGCCTGAGCCTTGCCTGCAGAGAGCTGGCACAGCCTCAAATCCTATTCTATGTTCAAAGGTAAAGCAGACCTCTCATAGGCCCCCTCTTTGATGTGCACTTCGACTCCAGAGCCATATCTCTGCCACTGCACATCTCAGATGACAAGAGCCAGTCCAAAAGAAGGAAGAGAAATAACCTTAATTTGTAACTCACAATGTATTCCTACAGACATAGTTCATATTCGTTTGCAGGAATGGTTCTCCAGCTTGTTGGTATTATTTACGAGAATAGCGCAACAACGGCAGCACAACGTGGTGAATTAAAAGGGCTGCTGCATTTAAGCCTCCAGTGCTGGTTGGTTGAGAAGCTGAGCCAGGATTAGCAATAGAACAATGGTTGCCTCACAATGAGCATCCTCCATATAGCACATCACTGTATGTGCCGCAGATGGAAGGCTCACCTATAAGCATTCAAATTAGAATGAATTTGACTCTGTTTGTTCATCAATCTTTGGAATGTAAATGACTCAAGTGACAAGCTATGTATCATTTATCTGATTTACTGTCCTGTGCCAACACCCCCCCAAACTAATATTTCAGATCCTGCTTTGGTGTGTAAATTAGCTGAAAATAATGCAAGTTATAGTTAAATTTAACATCACCTAGTTTGTTATGCGTTTTGCCAAAGACGGAGTATAGTACAAATTAAATCCATTGCATTTTGGCGCAAGCGGTATATGACCACCATAGCATCTCTGAGGAGTATCTGTCTTAATGATTTATAACGCAACAAACACCTCTGAGAATAAGCAGTTGGGCTTGATATTCAAGGCATCGTTTCAGTGTTGCAAATGAGTGTCCCTCGGAAGCTTAATAGGAGGAAAAGGAGCTGAGATTTGTCAGGGAAATTATACCAATTTTGAGAAGAAGGAATGTACTTCCTCGTTGCTTGTTTGCTGAGGAGGCACTCTAAACAACTCTGGTTTGGATTTCTTGAGCTATCACCCCAGCCATGACGTTGAGTAACTCGAGCTTGAGAGAGAGTGAGTCAGTGTTCAAGGCTTATTTAGTATTGGTTGTCGTGACAACAAGGCAGCCACTATAATCAATGGACGTCTTTGCTCAGGGACACACCCACAATACATCTCCGGTGATTGTACATTGATGATGAATACACTAGATGAACTCACATCTGTCCTTGTAAACAGTGAACGTCCTTTCTGAATCCCCAGGGTAATATATTCAGTCGTTTTTTGTATACACAGAGTTACCATGGTGGGTGTCAGTTTTCCTTTACTTCACACTCATTATAAGTGCTTACCTAGCTTTCTGCTAGACAAGTTGTCATGTTGGCCTCGTCTAAAGGCCCGACCATCTCAGGGGGGATTTTTCAAAGAGAAAGAGATTTGCTGCATGCCACACCCATGCTGGTTGGTGGGGTGCCCAAAATGATGTGGAAAAAACACCTTGAAAAGCAGCAGTTAATCCTCTGGGATAAGCTCTTTGTCAGCTGTTCATGTTACAGGAACAGTCAAGTGAATTCAATCCTTACACACGTGCCATAGTCAGGATTAAAGCTGGTTTTGTTTGCACATTGGACACAAGATTGAAATAGATCCTTGTGAATGAATGGGTTTTTATGCCAAGATGGATGCTTGGGTGTAAACTATCTTCCGATTGATTTAAGTCTAAGGAATGATGAGTTGAAATACTAAGTGTTATCACTGGACCATATTGTTAAATTTAATCATCTCTTGTTTTGACATCTACAGTTTGTGCATTGAGTTTCTTGTTTAATATGGCTCTCTTCGAAATAACTTTACTGGAAATTGACGTCACTGGAAATAGAGTAAGCCAGACCATTTTCTTACAATATGTTTTGTAATGCTGCATATGTTGGATCGCCAGAAGGTTAGAGGTTTGATCCCTGCCCCCTGCCAAGTGTGGAAGAGTCCCTGGGCAAGACACTGAACCCTAGGTTGCTCCTGATGGCAGCTGCCATGGGTGTGTAGGAATGGCTTAGTGAGAGGCAGAACAATATAGTTTGATCAAAAAGCGTTAACAATAACCGCTGCCTTTGCCTCTGAGGTGTGTGAATGTGTGTGAATGGGACAGAAGTTTAACTACTACTAAGCACTAAGTAGTAGTCCATTTACCATTTGTATACAAGTTATTTATTAATATATTTATATGTTCCTTTGTATGCTCAGCAATCATCATAACAGCAAATAATGTGAAAGGTTACCCCTCTCCTACATCTCTTCCATCTATTTTATCACCGTTTAATCTCCTGGACAGAGCGGAGCTTTGCAGCGACCAGTGCATTTACACCCTTTGGAACCAATTGTAGGAGAAAGGCTATCTTGGGATGCCCTCAGTGGAGAGCAGCTAGGCTCATTAGTTAAATCCCCACCGTGGGCTAATACAGCCCTCTAGGAGCGCATGAGAGGAGGGTGAGAGAAGAAGAAATTTCTTTGACTCCTTCTCAGGAGTTTCTTTCCCACATTTTATTGCATGCATCAGCAGCCAAGAAGTTGATGCACGTCACCAGTTCTGAAGCTGAATTCAGTGTTCTATTGAAGCCTATCGTCCTGGGAATTGACAGTCCTGGGTGCTGTGCGGGGGGTCATATACAATGAATGTATTATCAAATCGCAACTGCGAACACACATATGTTGCTATAGCGAAAAGGGCTCATAAAAAAGGCTCTATTCATGAACTTCACATTTTGAGAAGGTCCAGTCCAGCCCACAGGATTACTGACACTCAAAAGGAGATCCTAAAGGTTCTTCAAAATGCACTGTACACATGCATGCAATCTGACCTTTTCCATTAGTAAGTGAGAGTAAAACTCTTGTTTTGTTTATAATGATCGGGGAACTGGAGGCCACAATGCAGGCAGGTCCCCACTTAACCAGAATTTATATTTTCGGCAGAACGAGGAGGGGTTTTGAATGCTGTTATCTATGGCCTCCCCCTTGAACAAGTAAACAGCCCATTTATTATTAACTCAGGTTTAAGGTAGAGCATTAATCCTCTCTGACAGTTTGCCTACTTGTTAAGGCAGCCAGTTCTTCCTCCACAGCAGATGGCTTTCAGCTGCTGTTACTCTACTACGCAGCCCCACTAGATAACAGCTGAGAACCCTCCAAAGTTTGTGCTGCATTGTCTCAATCTACAATGAGTTAATGTGAGCCAATTAAACTTATCAAGTTCTAAAAGTGAAGCTGTTTGGTAATGTTAAGTTAGCATGGAGACTGCTCTTTAAAGTAACACATAACGTGTAAATGGTTTAGAGCATTTTGAACAGTCCCTCAAAGATATCTCGTCTCCAGCTGAGGCAGCAGCACAATAGTTTTGATCTATTGGAATAGTCACTTCGAGTAGACCACATCATAAACTACAGATACTGGAATTGGCTGTGGCGCTCTCCCATTGAATGACATCAAGTTTGGCCTCTTCTTCACCTTTCATGCTGTTGCTGTTGATAATTGCTCAAGAGCTCCCGTAGAGCCAGCTGTTGGAAGGCTGTCCTGACTTGAACTTGCAAACCGAGTCACCCCTGAGTGGATTGTTGGCCTTCTCTTCGACTTGTCTGCACAGAATCCCTTTAACAGCGATACACAGTAGAATGACACGTAGAGATGTCTCAACAGTTCAACCATCCAAAGGGTTGTTCAGCAAAGTTACATGCCATGTATCATGTTGTCCACAACAGAAGGCAGATAATCTGTTCACCCCTGCTGCCCAGTTCTTATTCAACCCTTCACCTCACAAGAAGTCTAAACATCGGCTGAAGGTTTGTGTTTAGAAGACTTATTGTATGGTCAGAATGAAGCAGTTTTGTGTAGAATATGAGGGATGCCTTTCTGAGTATGCAGAAGACTCAATACCAGGAAATGATTATATCAGTAGACATGTTAAAAAGGCAAAGCAGACTTTAGTACACTCAAGAAAGGGATATCTGTTTGCTCTCCATCAACACTGTAGCACATGAATAGACGGAAGCCCGTGGGAATCAAGTGTGAAGTTGGGAGAAAAAGAGGGAAAGGAAGGAGGATGGTAGTATACTCCGACTTGAAGGACTGTTCCTTTTTTGAGCTGTGGTAGAACTCCCTGTGTGACAGTGGAAGTCCTCTGTGAGGGAAAAATGTCCCCCTTTTTATTTGCCTGAACACAGAACTGACAGCAGAACTAATAATAACAGTTTCTTGCTTGGAACTAAAGATAGGCACTGGAAATATCTGTGAACTATAGTCTGTCTTGTGTTCACTCTCTTCAACATCTGGTTCTCTCAGTCTTTCCAGTTCTTCCTTTAGTGACTGGCAGCTAAATGATTAAAATGTGACACTTCAGAGACACTTTGACCATTCAACTTCCCACCTGATACACCCCAGCAAGCCTGACTATTATAGCACATGCAAGTTAAAAATGACTGAACAGGATCAAAGTAGACACTTATAGTATTTCTTCAGAATATCTATGTACTTTTTGCATAAGAATCTTTATAACATTTTTGGGGGAATCTCAAACAAGGCGCACAGCAGTATGACTATAGGATAAAGAAATTGTTTGATTTTAATGAACGCAGCTCTAATTCCCTCTTCATCACTGATTATGAAGGAGGAAATGTATCCGACCACTGCTGAGATAAATCAGCAGGCATAAAGAGCTGCAAGACTTACGACATGAAGATAATTCTGCCATTCTTTTGGCTGTTTCACACATTCATTTCTGCTCAGTTGGTTTTAGAGAAAGAGCGTTAACGATACACAATGGAGTATCCCGTTCAATTAGGCAACTTTTTCCAACTGAAATGTACTTTCTCTAAGCCACTGTAACACTCCAATACTGCCGTGTTCAGCATACATGCCACGGAAAATATGGAGGATTGTCTTGCACAAATTTTTTTTGGGGAATTCGTCTTTTTTAAAGGCGTACAGTTATTCATTCAGAAGTGCGTTGGTTTTGCGAGCAAATGGAGAAGGAAAAGCAAGATTTGTTGGAATCATCAGCCATCCAAATGAAATGGAATATCTTATTTTGTGGGCATGCTTAATTTGGATTAACCATCTGAAAGCAATTAAACAGAGGCTTCCATTTATGGGATGGCGGGGAACAGAAAATGACAATTTTACTGTTACCACTGGAAAGTATGAAATAAGACTATTTTTTTTCAGTGTGTGTGTGTGTGTGCGTGCATGTGTGTGTGTGTGTGTGTGTGTCAGTCTGAAGTGGTCTATCCCTGCCTGCACACAGCCCAGACTGTTATGATGTCACCAGCAAGGTCACATAGAAGGCACTACATCCTCCCATTCAGCTTTAGTTTCTACCACACCCCTAAGCGGTCAGACCGTCACATTCTATAGCCAATGAGTGGATGAGTGTTTGCTTGTGTCAAAGAAAGTGACAGAAAGACAGAGGAAACTTTAATTTGCATGAGTGTATTCACAACAAATGTGACACAGTGACAGGGTGTTTACATGCACACCAGCGCACATCTACATCTGACGATGTTACTCATAACCTCAGAATCACACTGTGATGTTGTGCTTATGTACCATGGCAGCTTGCCATTGTGAGATCATTACCCACCATGCTATATTTGCTAAACACAAGGTGAATGTCATTCGCTGCATGGTACTTTCTTAAAATGTAGGCAGCTTTTAGACAGCTTAATAAGTGCTAACTGTGGTAAACCTCTATATATTTTTTTATTTTCTTAACTCAGTTGAATAACTGAAAGTGTAAATCTAAATAACAAATGTGTTGGGAATATGATTTTGGTTTTACAAAAGCTTAAATCATTTCCTGAAAAGTTTTCATCAAACTTGTCCTTTAAGACCAATTCAGAAATGTTATGATGGAAATGTGAACAGTAAGAGGAAGTAAGAGGGAAGTAAACATCGTACATTACATAACATCCTGTATTACCATTTGTAATGCATTATATTGTAGCTTTGTGCTGAAAATTTAAATTAAAATCTCAATTCAAACAAAATACCAGTTGATTTTATCAAGTGTAACTATGGAAATTACCAGTGTGCATGGAATATACTTGTTTGTGCTTTGTGCTTTTAATGTAGGATTTGTAAATATTTACAAAAGTATTTCTTTTGTGGTGCAAAGGGCGCCAACATGATTGGGCTTCCCATTTAGTACAGCTTGATTGCATTTATTAAAATGAGAGGTTTTGGTTTGTATTGTCTACTGGTCAGGGATGCCCCCTTTCACCAACCCTCTTTGCAATTTATATAGAGCCACTGGTGCAGGCCATAAGAGAAGATAGTAGGATAGGGAATTATGGTTAACAACACAGAGCACAAATATGCATAATATACTGATGATGTTTTGCTGCCCTACTGGATCTCCTCGACATGCAGTATTTGGATCATTTTCAGGCTATAAGCTCAATATAAACAAAACTTAAATTTAAGCATTCAATTTTTCTTCTGGACTTCAACAGGCTCAAGCTATTAAATACTTGGGTATTTGGTTAACAAGAAAATTGGTGGTGGAGCAGACCTCATTATAATGTTTCCAGAAGCTTAAAGATAGACATGGACAAGAAAAGCATGATTTTGGGGATATTTACAGCTTTGTCAGTATTAAAAAAAAAAACTAAGGCAAACATGGATCCCAATGGTTTAATAAAAAAAATGGTGGTAAATGCATACACAGGTGGATCAAAATCAATCATTTCTAAACCCTACCAGGGAATTGCAAAGGGTTGGGGAAATAGTACAAAGTATATCATGAGGAGATTGGAAAACATTTTAATTAATCCATCAAACTTTATTTGTATAGCACTTTTCATACAAGCTGTAGCACAAAGTGCTTAATACAATAAGATCTGTACATAACAAGATGGAAGAAGTGGATTGAATGTTTGCTGGATTGATGTTACAGTGCCTGCCTGTATTGTTCTGTTTGTTTTTATTGAAAAAAAAAATACAAATGTATTTGATAAGTATACAAAATAAGTATAAATAATTGTTGTACAAAATAGCAAGGATTTTAATTATAAGGGTGTAGGTGTCTTGTCCTCTGCAAATACATTGTGTTGTCCTTCAGCTCTCGCAGCTCACTCATCCAAATCAACACTCTACAGCCACTGAGTGCATTAGAGTATCGGCTAAACATGTGTGAATGTGTCAAGAGAGATAGAGACTGAATTTGTGAGGCAGGGTGCATGGATGTGTGATATCAAGTGAGAGAGTGAAAAAGGTAGAGAGGATGCATGTGTTTCAGTGCTAGTGCAAGACTAGTGTGCGTGTGTGTGTGTGTGTGTGTGTGTGTGTGTGTGTGTGTGTACATGTCTGTTTACAGTATAGTGTGTGTGTGTGTGTGTGTGTGTGTGGGCCAGCTCTACACTGCACTGGGGGCCAAAACACTGGAGATTGCTTTGATCTGGATTCTCTGTGTCTCGTCCAATCACAATCATGTCACCAACTCCCCACGGCAGGAGCGACTCATTCATGGTGCAGAGAGGAGACCCTCCTGCATGTTATTACTTCATATACACTTCATTTTACAAGAACTATGCTCACAAAATGGCTGCATCCATATCCCACAGATGCCTCGCATACTGACGGACAAAAGGATTTCACAGTCAGGAATGTGGCACTAAGTTTCTGCAACCAGATATGTTCACATTTAGCAACATCTGAGACGGTCAATTTGTCGTAAGAGACATTGAAGCAACAAGCAGCATTAGAAAAGTTGAGGTGGTTTTGTGTATAGCACAGTCTGTTAATTAGAGGAGAGGGATGCCTCATTATATGAGAGCTTTTAATTTGCTCCCAGGAACTGAAAGAAGTAATTTAGCAACCTACAACACTGAAATATTCATATCCAGTTGAAGCTTCAATCATTTTGAGAGGTCTTTTTAAAATCTCTCCTGCAATTAACTTAATGGTGAATCGCACACTTTAACCTTTATGCTCTTGACTGGTCCTGAGTAAATTGATGCAAACTTCGCCTATTCTCACATCTGAAATAATAACAAAAAAGGCTTTTCCAATTTTTTATTAATGTAGATAACTCCTTTAATGATGATCATAAGTTGTAATGTGTAATTTACAAAGAGAAAAATGCTTGTAATGCAAGTGACAATACATGTCTTGACTGCAGGCTACAAGGATGTGTTTTTACCCACATTCAAAACACATTAGACCAATATAGCTTTCTCAAAGTGAAAGCACAGAGCAGTATTTGTTTAGATGGCTGTTAAAGTTAAATGAAAAGACATCGTAATCAAAATAGATTAGGGAATTTAATAGTGTCTTCCTTCTGGCTGTTTTAGAACAGTGCAAAGGATCTCTCTTAGTCCAGCCCTGAACTGTCTCTTGAAACATTAGGATATATTGTTGCTTGAAGGGTTTGAGCATAAATGAAAGACATCTCAATGCATTTAAAAATTGTTATCTTGTTATTGTACACTAACTTCAAATCAACATGTGAGAGAGATGGAATAGGAGTAGCCATAATACCATTCATATACACTCTCTTGAATTTGTTTTGCTACCAGGAACTTTTAAATATTTCTGAAACAGTCCTTTTTTTCCCTCTGATGATCATAAATAACATGTAACAGCAAACGAGACCATCAGTGCAAAGAATGCTATTTTTATATAGTTTTTCTTAAAGCCTTTGTCATGGGTACAGTCACCCAGGAACAGCTGGTGTGGTAGACACTACCACTTTTGTCCAAAGGGGTTGCCAAAATTAACACAAACTGAAAGTTTCTCGGAGCACCTTTAAAAAGTATCCCATATGTAACAGTAAGGCTAGTTTCCCCAGGTCTTGAAGCTGGAAAATAGTGGAGCATTTAAGTGCCTTTCCATCCACCTGTTTTTCTGCACATTTCCAATTTGCGCATAAAAAACCCTGTGGAAACAGACATCAAAATTGTTTCAAAAAAAGTGATACACTTGGCTGAGCAGGTGAGTTAAGTGTATTGATTGGAAAAAGAAAATGCGTCATGGGGTTATGGAAGCAAATTTGGTGTACAAACCATGACGAACATGAGACGCGTACCGATGAGGAGACTAGATGATTGAACAACAAAAAATAATGCTAATGTCCATCAGGTTTTCCAAAAATTCTGGTGTAACAGGCCCTCTATTGTTGTACGGATGGAAACACGCATAATGTTTTTTTTGTGTGAATTTTGTGGAAATTGGTTTACAATTTGTTCTACGTTCATAGGAAAATTTACCCACTCAACATAGACACTCTTACTTTATGATAAAACTGTGCTAGAAAAACACCTCTAGCTGGTAATCAATACGCACCATTACATATGTGTTCACCCAAATGTCAAAGTTGAAAGTTGCCAGTGCAACAGAAGAAGAATTACTTATTTATCTTCTTGGGGAAATTCAATTTTATTTAAATTTTTTCTGTATTTTACATTTACTCAACCATGCCCAGTGCCCACACAGGTCCACACACAAGACTTCTAGACATGCTGTAATGGAGAGGTTCCAAGTAATCTGGGTGTTGCTCCTGAACAGTATGGGGTTAACTCAAGGGCTTTCAGTACCACTGCCACCCAAAATTAAATGTGTGGTTTTAAATGTTCACTTATGTGAATGTAAATGAAGTTGGTCATTGATTAAGGGTGTAATAATGCTTTGTGTGCAATGTAGATAAAGCACAAAATGTTTAATTAATACATCTGTTTAGTAATGTGCAAATTCTATTTTGGACAAATTATAATCACTGCACATCGGTTTTATTTATTTTTGTTGGTAAAGTTTAGAGAGTATCACTTTGCTTATATTTCTTGAATTAAAGCAAAAGAGTAATGGGGAAGTCCCGCGAATGACAACCTAGCAGAAAGACAAATGTGTTGATAACTGGCGCTGACACTGAGTGATGGCTTGCAATATTGTCTGCTCCCATTACCTTTTGGAATTGAAATACATGTTTTGCCATATGATTTGTATTCATTGCAAGTGCAGCCCTTAGTCAATATTTTTAAACTACTTTGATGATTGGAAAGTGTATTGTTTAGAATATAGACCCAAAGTCAAATATCTATAATATATTGATAGGCAATACTAGTGTCTCACGGAAATATGTCCTTTCAAACAATCAGTAAAATGAAGCTATTCAAACTGCATCTCATTTGTGTTTTTAATGTCTTTCGCACACCAAGCTAATGATGATGCAGCCAAATAAACTGATGCCCTGTCCGAGCGCTGCATTAAGGCTTTTTTATTGGACCCATATTATATGATCACAGGAGAGCAATAGCCTGGGGCAAATTGATTAGTTCAAAGAGGCAGTAGGTAAAAAGGGGGAGAAAAAACCCCATCAGATGGCTCCTTGTTACGAGACAGGGACCAAGAGATGATGAATGCGGACTGCTGTGCATTCTCTCCAAACACCTGTCTGACAGCAACAGCTTTTTGCCCACTACTGTCTGAGATGTGGGGGTTAAAGAGCTGAGGCAAAAAAAAAAAAGAAAAATGCAAATAAAACACAACGCCTTCTCCCTGCTTTTGCAAAAACAGAGAGGGCTTGCATCTGTGGGAGGGGTGGGATGTCTAACAAGAACTAATGCTGTTTATGAAAGCAGAGTTTTCGCATCTAATCACAATGTCTATTCCCATGGGCCCGCTAGTTCTTCATGCTTCCCTTCAGACTGGTAGAGCACCTCTCTTCCAGGAGCGCTGTATTTTTAGGATGTTGTGAAGCTTTCCTCCGCTGCATACCGAATGAGATGCTCGCCTTTAGGGGGATGTCGAGTTTGAAGATGATGTCCTTTGGATTTGATTAATTCAGTAACGCAGAGAGAAGCTGTCCCTGACTCAAAATAGACTCCCTTTAAATGACTATTGCTGTTGTTTTCTTACTTTTTTCACTGTTTGGTCTCTGTGCCACTTATCAGCGTATCACGACAGGAAGCACATGAAGAAGAAAAAACAAAGTTGTAGGGCTATCTATCAGTGACGGGAGTCTGTTTATGAGTGAATCTGCCATAGTGCGTATATGCTTGCACATGCATGTGTTTTGCAATAAGAATATGCTCAGCAGCACAGTGAAGCCTTCCCAGTAGAAGAGTGTTTTCCTCCCATTCCTCTCTACCATGCTGCTCATCTCTCTGCTGCTGCTACCACACACTTGTCCACAGCTCAGCCTACTGAAGTTTACCACAAATACCTCTATTCAATCCTGATTTACCCTGAGTTTATTTTGTAATATCTCATTTTCAATCGTTATTTGTGATGATGATACAAGAAAATATTGTGGCCGGATTGCATTGGGGGGGCAGTACCCAAAAGCATTATGGCTGCCAAGGTAGAGTGCAATTAGTCATTATTTCAGACAGAGTGGTTGGAGGAAAAGAAAAACACCTACGCTGAAATAGAAGTCTGTTTGTGGCCACAGTTAATTGTCAAGCTGGATGAACCACTCTGTCTGTAAATAGGAGACAATAACGTCAACAAAATGGTCCACATATGTTAAACTGTACACACTCAGAGCAAAGTCATTTGTTTGCAGTAAGTAGTTGATCATGAGAGCTTGTAATGGATGTACTGTATGTCTGATCCTTCTCGTCCATCAGTGGCTCTAGTTGCTTTAAACATGTAAAATTATAACCACTTTATACAAGAAACTAGTCACAATTCCCGCTGTGTAAGATTTCAAAGAATCGTACAAAAATAATGTGTACTAAATCCGGGTTGGGGCTACAGCATGTCAATCACGCCCTCAATATTCTGGCTCATTTAGCATCTTGAAGAGAGATTAATGACATGAACAATCTTTACAACAATCCCCCAAAGATGAAAGAACTCTCGCACAAAAGCACGAGCGCTACAACTTTGATTTAGCGCTTTAATACAATGCTAATTAGATCACATGCGGTGTCTCCTTACGAAATCTGCTCCCGTCGTCTAATTAAAACGGCTAGATATGCCATAATGGTACACATGTATTCTTAAATCAAAGCGGTTGTGTGACAGAGAAGGGTTGATGGGGAAGTATAAACGCAGACACTGACGCCCGTGCACGGACAGCTTGGACATTAGCTACGTCTTGTCCGTCAAATTGGGACAACACCACCCTATGGCTCTCTCTCTCTTTCTCTGTAGATTGGAGGCTCCTGCTGCTGGCGGGGTGGGAGGGCTAATTGTGTGTCTGTATGACTAGTGTGCAGCCCGGGGATGACTAATGAAGAATCCTCAGCTTTTGAACACGTCGTTCACCTCCTTCAGCACTAATTAATGGCTCATTGGAGGGAGGACTGCATTTCACCCCAGCCTTTTTCCACCTATTATCCACTACTTTAACACAGGCCTCCTCTGCATACTGAGCATGTATTAAAAGCAACCCGGGTAATGTAAAGCTCCCCAACTGAAAGTCTCCCCGCAAAGTGTGTTTTTCTAATGAATTAAAGATGGCTTCCTTTGCTCTTTCCTTTGTGGCTGGTAAACACTGCTGTTTTGCCGCATAATCAGCATACGGATTTTCACACAAATGCAACCCAGTCTCACAGTGAAATGTAAAATAGCTACGTTGGTCCACAGCGCAAAATGTAGAGGTTTCACAATAAAGGCCTTGAAATTGTGAATTACCTACATTTGTTCCCCCTGTTCAATTCTAATGGACAGCGTACATGTAATTTCAAGGCCTTTATTGTGAAACCTCTACATTTTGCGCTGTGGACCAACGTAGCTATTTTACATTTCACTGTGAGCCTGGGTTGGGATACCAGATGTGGTCGGGGAGGTGGGGGGGTTGGTGGGGGGGTTCTTGTCTGCAAACCATTCTCAGGGGTAGCCTATGTCAGCGTGCATGGCCTCTGCGAATGGGTTTATCTGTATCAACGGTGACCTTCTGTTGGGCATGGTTGATATGGTGGCGGTGAGCTGGAGAGAAACTCACAGCTGGGAGTGGGACAGTAGTTCCTGAGCTGAAAAAAAAAAAAAAAAAAAAAAGCTGCTGATGTGAAAATGGCTCAATTATGGCAGCCATAAACTGGTTAGGGCCCACACCGTGCACGGCCAGGGCTCCTTTATTTGCTGCTGCGGTTAATATCGCTTCAGCACATTAAAATGTGCAGATGATGGGCACTCAGGAGCCCGGGTTGTGTCAGAGAGTGCTCTCCTGGTGGACACTTAAACTAAGAAAGAGCCTACTCCACTCTCTCAGCAGAGGCACAATTACCAGCGCTTTGTTTTCCCGGGGAGAGAGAACAGAACTTGTAAGGTGCGCAGGTTTTTTTCTTTTACTACAGGCTAATAGAAGGGTTTCACTCCTTCAGTTATAGAGCTGGCAAGATGTCAGCCGCACAATGCACTATCCGGTAGCCACGGATCAAAGCAGTTGTCTTAAATCATGGGTTTTGGTTGCTGACACTCTGTAACAATAAGGGCTCCTTTTCCCCCTCCACTTCTGTCTGCCAAACTCCAAACTGAAGTGTAACGCGTACCTCTTTTTTTTAAGCACAGCCACGATGTGCACAGACAGATGATCACAGTGGGCAGCCCGATAGCGCTCTCCTCCCGGCTGCTGCCATCGTTTGTGTCTTTGACAATAAGACTCTGGGCTGACGGGGGGTGAGCACGGTTCAGCCTACTGTGTAAAGAGACTTTGTCAAATATGTAGCCCATCAAAATGCACGGGCGGCCCCAGCTGAAGTCAGTCATCCCCTATTAACGATGGCCCTATTAGGTCCTCCCGTGACCTGTGAGCTGGGAAATGAAAGGCGTGGAGGTGCAGTCATTTATATAACCAATGTCAGGGTGCGTCGGACATGGACACCCCTCATCTCCACTGCGCCTCATCAGCCTCTGATCAGACGGGGGGGGGGGGGGGGATGCATAATACATCAGACGGCCAGTAAGTGGAGGAAAGACATTCATCACTGTCCACCTTTCAAATTAGATCCCACAGACGTGGCAATCGGTCAGACACATCAGTATTCAGTCCCGGCTGACGGCTCTCCTGCAGAGACATCCCTCTCCATTACACAGCTTTACAAACCTTACTTTGCTGTAACAACTGCCCCTTGCCGCATAATCTGTACTTCAAACAATAGTGTTTACCTCCTATTTTGACTTTTATCTGAATGTGTTCACTTGGCCACTGCGATCGTCTGTAAACATTTATGGATATAGGAGTCAGAGGGAGGCGAAAAGACGTCCAATCGAGTGTGCAGTTTGTCTTTCCAAGCTGTTTGTTTTTGGAGTGTTTGTCAAAGAGATGTGGTGGTGTTTATGGATGTAGATGGATATGGATAAGAATTATGATGGTTCAGTTGAAATATTCCCCATTTGTCCCCTGGGGATCATGAAGGTTTGATTATTTGAGAGCACCTCTTTGTATTCAGTCAAAATCTATTCTGGTGGAAGCTGTAACATGTTTTGTTTCTTAGAAGATTGTTTACATTGTATTGTTTCTGTAAATGTTTTCAGTGCTGATCAAAGCTATTTCAATTAACTATTTAACTGTATTGATTAAGAAAAAATAGACCCCTACTTTCCTAATAGGAAATGTTCTCTTTTCTTTCCATGTTGCTGTCTCATTGATGATGGCCCCATCCTTCTGTACCACAGGTAAGAAAATATATTTATTTGAACATTTGTACATCCTTAAAAAACTACGGATGCACTGATGTATCTGGATGATGGTTTCGGCCGATGTCCGCCCTATTTACTGACTTCGGCTACATCCGCCAAGGGCACTAGCTGATGATTATCTGTTTTGTTTTTTTGCATTAATATTGCCTTGCTTTAATGTTGTGCTTATGATGTGACTCATACAAGAGTAGCCTATACCCAGCTTTGAAAAAGGCAAATTGGTGGGGACTATTGCATGCCATTATGCAAGTTTGTGTGATAAAGAGGGTTTAATATTTTTTTCTGATACGATTTATTGGTAAAATTCTACACACAAATTTGCAATCGTTGCATCCCTAAACTAATGCAATGTGGCTAATAATTACTCTCTGCTACAGCAAGCTTGGCAGGGTTCACTTTTTCCAATACGAAATCCAATTAATAGTTCCACTTTTCATCTTTTACTTTTGCAATATTCTCAAGTTACACTGGAACCATCTCAGTCAATGCGGCAGTGTGTTTCTTTTTGAAAGTGTAAAATACATTTCTTACAAATGAAGTGAAACATTTAGTTCACTGGAAAATGTGTCGTCACTAGTAGTCCATTCTGAAACACAGGGCTTCAATTCAAACCCATCACAATAACATTAACACATTTCCAGAATTTTCCCTGGATGTTTCATCAGTCTAATTCATTTTGCACTGAGCTCAATTACTTTCAGTCACATTCCACCCAAAATTGCACATTAAATCAAAATCTGCACGCTCTGTTACTGTGCATAGCAGATCTGCTCTCTGAATCTGTGGTTAATTACGTCTACGTCAAGCCAATCTCAGCACTTGTTTCTGATGTATTAAGGAATAGCCTCTGTGTCTCTTGTTTTTTTTTTGGCCATTAAGGCAGTGCAGGTCAAAAAAAGGACTTTCAAGGAGTATATTTTTCCATTTAGACCTTGGGGAGGAGAACGCTTTACTTTAGTCTAGCCAGTTCCAGCTTCTGTTGGTCTTGACTGAGATGGACCATGATGCTCAGTGAGTCTATGTCCAGAGTGCAGAGAAACAGATGTGATCAGCTTGAGCCACACAGCTCCTCTTCTTCATGAATGTTTGCTTCTGCGGTGTCCAACTGTCAGACTTTCCCCCAGGCTGCTAATCGGCTTTGAAATGGAAACAATTAGTTCCATGGCTGAGGTAGTCTGTTGTGCGGTTGGATTCTGCCTCAGAGTCTTCCCAGCTTGTTGCTGTGTCATTGGGGGCTAGCAGAGAGAAGGCATACTTCTTTTAGAGTGGAATGTTTGTTTGCTTGTGTTTTCAACGGTGTGAATGTAAAGCGTTTAGACCTCCTTTTTTCTCTCCCAAAGAAAACCACAAAAAACCTAATTAAGTTGTGATCTCCCCCCAGTAAATTCACTTGATCTGCTTGTAAAAAAAATAGTGAGATGTGCCGCAGGACCTTAAGCATGTTATTAAAATAGCTGGACAATGTAACCTGCTCCATGTGCAGTGAGTTGAAAGTGTGGAAGCACCGAGGCAGCTCTTGGAGCAGCTTGGAAGGTCTCCTCAGTCTCCTCTCATCAGATGTCTGGCTTTAATTTGTCTCTGCACGCCTGAGGAAAGGTCATGATCCAGATGCTTTCACCCTCCTCTACTGGTCTTCTGAGAGAGAGAGAGAGAGAGAGAGAGAGAGAGAGAGAGAGAGAGAGAGAGAGAGAGAGAGAGAGAGAGAGAGAGAGAGAGAGAGAGAGAGAGAGAGAGAGAGAGAGAGAGAGAGAGAGAGAGAGAGAGAGAGAGAGAGAGAGAGAGAGAGAGAGAGAGAGAGAGAGAGAGAAGGAGTGATGGACAGAGTGGGAGGAAAGTCCTGGTTCCTCCTTTACCCCTCTCCCTCACCACAAGTGAACATCCTCATTTATAATGAGCAGTGCCTGTCCGACAGAGCGCTGGCTGGCTCATTTGTTGGTTAGGGGAGGGACAGGATTGGGATGACCAGGGACACCTTCGGATGGCTGACGGCATCTACATACTCACTGTAGCACGGAGGTGATGGAACAAGTCCCAGAGCACACCTTGTCTCTAGGATCCCCTTTCTAAATTGTGACAGTTGTTTCTTCTCCTCTCCTCTCCTCTCCTCTCCTCTCCTCTCCTCTCCTCTCCTCTCCTCTCCTCTCCTCTCCTCTGCCAGGGCTTACTATCACACACAAAATTAACAATTTTGAATATAAATGTATTTTTAATTAAAAAAAAGATAATTGCATTGCTTATCTTACATTTCTGAAAAATAAAGCTTTTGTGGAGAGAATTTACATTATGTCTCTATGTTGAGAGGCATGACAAGATGAGAATACTTGGTTCAAAAATCTCATGCAATCATAACCGAGTCAGGCAGTCAGGAGGAACGCGGCAAGTTTATAAGAAAAAAGAACAATTAATACTAATAGATAATTACAATCGCAAGGTGTGTCACACTTTGTGTCAGTGCACCGAATGAGATTGCGTACATGGGAACAGATAATTGATGGCAACAGGGGGAAAATGTTTTTAATAGGTTCTGACCTTAAGGCTATAATTGATTCAATTCGCCTCATCACAATTCACTAATTTCTGTGGGAGAAATAGCTGTGGGAGTTTCTCTTCCATATGAAGAGGGGGTTGTAGATGGCTGCAAGCGCACACAATTACTCACATGAAAGAGCCCATGTTAAATGAGCTTGGCACTCAAGAAACAAACCTCGGAATGTGCATGTGCAGACTGTTGTGTGCATGTTAATCAATAGTCATGATTTATTCAATGAAGTAGCTGTCAGGAAGTGGTTATGTGACGTGTGGAGAGGGCTGATGATACACACACTGGTTTGTATTATTGTCCACAGAGATGGGAATGTTTTGTTTTAACCAAAGCCAAGAATGAGTTATGTGTACATGCGGTGAATATTACTGGCAAATTGCCGTATTAGGACAAAAACTTCTGACACTGTAAGCAAAAAATCGTCTCCTGATATGAAATGTTTTTTTAAGATCATGTCCCGGTACTTGTAAGTGAAAAAGCTAATGACAGTTGAATTTATTTTAGCACACGTCACAGTGTTTCACAGTTTGTGGCTGCTCGTGCAGACAGTTCATTGAGGGCTTTCAACCACTTTCCAAATTGGCTTTTGATTCATTTCTAATCTGGTAATGTGTAAATACCTCCTTTGGATCAGGGTTTTACTGGCTATGTCCTGGAGATAGAGTAAAAAAATCAAGCAGAATCAACCATGTCTGTGTTTGTTTGGCCCATTTCATTCATGGCTCTTGTGAAACATAAACCAGCGTGGCATTGACAAAGATTACAGTCCCACAGGCCACAGTGGGTGTGCAGAAGAAAGTGGCCTGCCCTGGTACTGAAACATATATACTTAGGCACAGTGGCATACGCTGGTACACAGCAACATACACAAACACACTCAGACACACATACGCTCAAACGCATGCAGCGAGAGGAAGACATACGTAGTGTCAACAAGGGGAGGGTCAGAGTACAAACATCTCTAGAAGGTGTTTGACTCAGCTCAACCCCTCACAGACACTCTTAATGGAGTTGGCTCTCCCTCCACCCTGCTCTCTGGATCTAGCCCAGATCAACACTGCCACTTCTCTCTCGCCCACTCTCTCCCTCTCTCTTCATCGTAGTGAGAAGGGAAGTTAATGATATAAAAACCACCACACTGTCTCTTTAAGTGGGGATTAGAAAAAAAGAGGAGTGCAGGCCAAGGGAGAAGAGGGGGCTGCAAGGGGGGAGTGTAAAAATAAGAAGCCCGGCAGGATCGGCACTGCAAGGTCACCTCTGCTGTAGTGTCGGGCCTGTCGGATCGAAGGCATGGCTAAGGGGTTGCAGTGGTATGGACCGGTCTCCCAGGAATGCTTCAGGAAGATCTGCTGCCATACCTGAGGCAGGCACTCATTTATCTGGAATGCTGCACTCCGACTGCTAACGACCAGCTCAAATTGGACTATTTTTTCCCATTTGTCAGTTGGCCAGCTGCACCGGCTCAGCTGCGCATCTGTGCGGAGGGAAGGCGTAGGACAATGAAAGTTCCAAACTCATTTTTCTCACTTCTCTTCATTTTGTGTCTCTCTTCTCACAGTTGGGAGAGTTTTCAGTATTGTTGCTGCTTGTCAGTTTAAGTCTCCCCTGGCACATTGTTAATGGAGACGAGTGCCTTTGGCATGTGGCAAAGCCTCTCCTGTGACATTTCTGAGGCCTTAGTATGGTTTATAATCTGCCTGTTGTGAAGGATATTTAACAATATAATTGAGTTTTCTCCAGTGGCACCAGTTTTGTTTTAACTCTTAAAAAAACATTCTACCCTGGGTGGACAACTCATTTCAAAACCACACTGTACAGTAAAAAACACCACATCATACATTGAAGCTTAAAGAATTACGTTAGAGACAAACAAAAAACTACATTGTATTTTCCATTAGTATCAGTATATTGTATCACCAGTAAGAACATATATGAACATAGAACATATGTTTACAATGTATATTAAAACATGCAAAACAGCGACAAGATGTAGGCAGATCCTCCTAAAGATGGGGTTGTCCATATATGAACAACTATCTTACTTTGTTCATTAAGAGGAAATTTGAGTTTTTTTTCTCCAACATTTTTATCATTTGAATGAGCTTCATCAAACAGGTCATTAATATGGAAATTAACCTCCTTTAGCTTGCAAACCCCTTCCCAAGACTAGTGGAAGGCCAAATGTTACTGTAGGTTTACTTAGCTTTTTTGTTACTTTTTTAAAGAGGACCTATTATACTACTTTTCTGGTCTTAATTTCTTGTTTTACACTGCTATAGAGCAACCTGACACGAATCACATCACAAAAAACTATGTAGATTTTCGGGAAGCTCTTTCTCTTATTTTGGCGATCCAGCACGTCCTGTCAACACTTGAGTGTGTGTGCTTCGGCCATCTCCGCTCCCTCCGCCTGTGCTTCGGCCATCTGCGCTCCCCTCCCCCCTCCTGCAAACCCCACTCCGTTGTGATTGGTTACCTTCCTTCTGGAACACTTTCAGTGGCGGGAAGCACGAGCATGGACCTATAAGGGCGCGAGGCAGACGCGAACAGGGAAGTGACAGCATTTCTATACATGGAAACATCCGCGTGGTGACGACACCAAGTTACATGCGACGTCACGAAGTTACAAAGCCTCAAACCGCTTTGAACACGTGACTTCTCGACTGGCTAGAATAGTGTCTAGTGCTCTGCACAGACACCCCAGACCGTCAGCAGGGAATACGTCGAAATGCATGTAAGTCATTATTTGATAATTTAGTATGGTTAAGCATGACTATAAATCATCATAACAACGTTTATAGGTCATAAAAGTCAAAAAGAATCATAGGTCCTCTTTAAGTAATCTTTCCTGGAAAATATAAACACATGCCCAGGATAAAATCATGTTAAATATACAATAATAAAACAATTAAACACATGCACTGCACACCTGAAACAACCTCACACATTAAGGAAAGAAAGTTTAATCTGTATTAGTGTTGATTTTGTTTGAGATGTTGGATATACCCCCACCTCACGTACACCACTCACCCTATATTTAAAGCTGTCTGTTGTTCATTTTGTTTGGGTTGTTGGCTGCAGCACAGATCGGAGATGCTCCTCTAGTGCAAAGGAAAAACTAACGTTCGCTCGGCAACTAGCAGAGGCGAGTCAGTCCGACAAGGTGTGAAAAGAGTCATGATCTTCCTCTCTCTCACTCTCAGATCTCACTTTGATGGACTGCTTTGTAGTGCAAGGAGCTGGGCAAGGGCTGCTAAGCTACATTACAATATATGGCGTGTTTGCCCAGCAGGTGCCATTTCCCCTCCCTGCCATAATATGAAACACTTTTTGAATTTGCTAGTGCACTGAATGTCAATGTCAATTTAGGCATGTAGCTCACACACTTCTCTCTTTTAAGAAACCTCCTCCTGCACCACCTGGAAAGCAGGATCAGTAATGCGCTGCTTGTTCAGATCAGATGTTATTAAGGTGATTTTTAAAACTCTGTCATAGCTTAAAAATCCTGGAGAGTTGGTTCACCTAAAATGACCAAATACATACTTTCTCTCCCACCCTTAGTGGTATCCAGCTAAGGAGATCATTCTGGTTGTGTTTGCCCAAGTTTTGATATGTCTATCACCACCCCAAATTTAAAAACTAAGATGCGAACACACTGCACACCGCCGCGCGGCGAGTTTACATAGAAAGTCAATGTATTTCGAGCGCCGCCGCGCGAATGGGCGGCCGGCAGCGAGCAGTTCACGCGCCGCAGAAGTTGAAAATATTGAACTTTTTGCCGCCAGCCGAGCCGCGATAGCCAATCAGCGTTGAGCTCCTCCCGACGTCACTCGCTTCGGGACGACTGACAGAGGACATTAAGATGGATGAAAACATAATAGTCACAGTTTGCTCCCATAAGATCTGTGAATAGCCTCTGTGTCTGTTGCCTGCTGTGTACAGCTATCAGTTTTGCTTTATGAACCAAGTTAGCACCAGTGCGAGCATATCCCCAGAGCCCCAGAGTAGGAGAAGGCTACTCTGGTCGGGCGGCGGGCGGCGGACACAATATGACCCAATATGATCACGCGGCGCGGAACCTGCAGTGTGTTCGTACCTTAAAGGTGAGTTTACATAGAAAGTGCGAATGGGCGGCCGGCGGCAAGCGGTTCACACAGCGCGGCTAGGGTTGAAAATATTGAACTTTTTGCCGCCGGCCACGCCGCGATAGCCAATCAGCGTTGAGCTCCTCCCGACGTCACTCACTTTGGGACGACGGACAGAGGAAATTAAGATGGATGAAAACAATACAGTTATCAGTTTTGTTTTATGAACCAAGTTAGCACCGGTTAGCTTGGGTAAAGCACCATCAGCACAGCTGACTGGTGCTCTCAGCACCCATTAGCATCAGCGCCAGCATATCCCCAGAGTAGGAGAAGGCTACTTTGGTCGGGCGGCGGACACAATATGACCCAATATGATCACCTGCGATTCGCGTGGCCAGCCGCCGTGCCGTGGTGTGCAGTGTGTTAGCACCTATCGCGTCGGGGCCGGTGGCAAAAAGTTCAATATTTCCAACTCCTGCGGCGGCCGCGCCGCGTGAACCGCTCGCCGCTGGATGCCCATTCGCGCGGCGGTGCGCGAAATACATTGACTTTCTAGGTAAACTCGCCGCGCGGCGGTGTGCAGTGTGTTGGCACCAACAGCAACATATCCTTACTGACCTCACTGGGACTATTTCTTTGGAAGGAAGTACTGTTGACAGCATGTTCTCTGGATTTTCCAAAGTAACGGGGGCCACTGATCCTGAAAAGATACACAGCTGTTTTATTTTGTTAATTCAATTGACCTCAAATCATTTGTATGTACTATGCTGTGTATGGCCCAAAATGTCATGTTTTCTTTCCTTCCTCTACTCAGATGAGATGAAAAAATAATCTTTAAATTAGAAAAACATTCAGTGTCAGTCAGTGACCGAATTATATCTTTTGATATCTTTATCTTTTATATCATGTCAGTTATTAGAAATTATTCTTCTGTTATGTAGCATTATAATTTATGGTTCATAATGGCGATGTAATTATTAAGGAGGGGACGATGTAAGACAACACTGACATTATGCCATGGTGAATTTCCATTATTGTGATAATTGTGAGTATCCTCAAATGAGCCACTTAAAAACATGGCTAGGTTTCCCGATTTATTTTGAATTATCCTAAGGGGATCTGATTCTTTCCAGTCATTCCTAAATCCAAAACCTGTAACAATGACTGAAGGCTTGGCATGACCAATGTGTCCCCCACAAATGATCTTTTTTTTTAGATTGGATTTTTAAACTAAATGTAAGGTAAAGGGATTTCATTATACTTTTAGAGCCATTTTAAACCTTAAAAAATACTTTGATGATAATGAGACACAATTACTTCGGATTATGAGACCCAATTATTTCGCACATGATAACCCCTAAAATGAAATGTTCCATGTTGTCAGTACTGTCATTTGATTTATGCAATGTGTGGGAAGGCACTAAACAAAGTTAATAATTTTACTTCAGTTTAAATGGCAGTGAACAACATTGGAATGGATGGTGTTAGTTGTTGTAATGTACCATCTGTAGTTTGAGCCATCTCCGTACATTACTTCACATTTTGACCCATGAAAGAGTTACAGCTACCATTAACTAGCCTGCCCTGCACTATATTATATTAAGATCAACAGTAGCTCTGTGTAAAAAAAGAAAAAGAAAAAAAAGAAGCTGCACAGTAATTGTATCTTGAACAACATGCTCCCACTGCTTTCAGTGCTGTCCGAATGCAGTGCTCCACTGTTGTTGGAGTCGGATGCATATGGGACTCGTTGACAGGCCAGCTGAAACTCTGTCTATCAGTTGGTGGGCAGTGTAACAGAAAGGGACATGTCGTGTGGAACCTTGTAATGCACAAATTAATGTTGATTTGTGATGACAGGACAAAGCCACTGAACACACCTATGACTGGCTGTAGGCTAGTCTGCAGAGGCAGGTGAAATGCCTTAGCCACTGTTGTTTAATGTCATGTGACATTGTTTTTTTGCTTGTTGGTATTGTTCCAACCGAGCAGCAAGCTGGATGCAAAAGCTTCTGTTATCCTTGTCAATTATTGCTTAGCTTTTTGGTTTTCTCTCTATGCGGTTTAGGCCTAATGAGGAAGTACAGAAGTGGTTCTTAGTACTGAGCATCAAGTTTAATAAAGTCAGCACGCCATTCACTCAAAGCGGGTTTGTTGTACAATGACTCCTTCTCCTTCTTTGATAATAACAGCTGCTATTCTTTGGTTTCACACAGTGTCGGATGATGCACCTCGTTTACCTCTTTAATTCCTTAACAGGCCAGGGAGCGAATGATCTGCTCCTTCACTATGACTCTACCAACTTTGATGTCAATAACTCACCCTCAGGATCCTTAAAGATTAATTACTGTGATTAAAAAAAAAAAAAAAAACATCTTCAGAAAGGCTACATTTTCCGCTAGATGAATAGAGCTCTGCTTCTCAAGTTCAGGGAAAAGGCCAAGATTCTTTCAACATTCTGTAGGTGTTTACCAAATAATCCCACACAACAAGTGAAGCAGAAACTTAATTGTAACTAATTAGCTCCCCAGAGGTTTAATTGGATCTGCATTCTTTATTCCCCAGTTTACCTGCAATATGTAAATCCCGCTTCCATGTAGAAGAGCGGGAGAGGGGGGGCTGATGGTAGGGTATGGGAGGGATCCATAAAGAGAAGCTGAATTAAGTGAAGTTGAAAAACAGTAACAAGCTTAATTTCTTTCTTGTCTGTGCTCTCTCTCTCTTCACCCATTCGCCAACCCCGGTGTTATTGAATGTGCGTTTACTAATGGTAGAATATACGGCTCAATTTGGAGGTCAGGTAATAAGAAGGCTTTGTTTCCTACTCAGATGAGTTGCTATCTCCGGACTGAAAGTGACCTTGTGGAGATTCTATGTTGTGTGTGGAAACCCATTGCTGAACTTACATTGAGAAAAAATTAGCAACCTCTGTTTTTATTCAACAGCTTGAGATAATGCTGTTGTTTCTTTTGCATGATTTCACTTCAAATGATTAGGCTCAAACCGGAGCACCACCATCTGTCCACCTTGACTTTGGAGTACACTTTTCTGGGCTAGGACCCTCTCCGCTTTCAGGTTCATCTGCAATTGTCCCATACAAGGAGTCGACTTGTGGTAAATTGTTAATTTTTTCCTTCTGACAATTTACGTAGCTGGTTAAAGGTTAAACAAGCTGTGCTACCGCCAAAGCAGGATATTACTGTTTTTCTTTTTCTTTTAGTTAAAGCTCCCTTTAAATCGCCTAACCAGAAAAGCACAATGAAAAGCCTTTTTTCATCCCCCCTTCAACCACAAGTGTCGACAATACTGTCCATCCTGTTTTGTTTCTATAGCAACTGCAGTTTAACTTCGGCCTTCCGAGCTTGAACAAGTATAAGGTTGTTAAACTAGTAGAAAACAGATGTCCGTATGGACCCCTTTGCCAGATCCAATCCAAAGTCATTTTTGTTACACACAGCTTTTATTCCTTTTCATGACACTTCATTAGCAATTTCAATTTTCCGAGCAGGATCAAATTTCACTGTGAGGAGTGACCTCATCAGGGAGCCTTTTTAATTTAATTGCACACATTGCGTACGCCATCCATGAAAAAAAAATAATTGTTCGTCCAAAATCTTTGATGGTTTGTTTCTGCGTTGTCAGTGTTTTCAGACAAGACAGTGTAACAGGGAGGAGAAGTGGCCCTGTTGGAAGGTCACAGAGGTAGCAGACACAGGAACAGGGTGTGGAGCATTCTGCCTCAGAGGCTGTTACATCACCAGAACTTTTCCACTTTTCCATCAGGCCACACACATAAGTTCACCACAGTGAAACTCATAAGACTAGAGTCAGTGAGCAGACTCCAGAGTTTTGCACTGAAATGTTAAAATAAGTTTGGCATAAACTTTTGGTTGTGTTTCGGTGAGAAATATGGTGAGAACTTAAAAAAGCCTAGAGCAAAGTACTCATATTCAGAAATTCATCCAACATTCCTCACACAAGCATGTATACATTACATAGGTCTTGTTGTAAGCGATGCTTAGAATATACAATTCATCTGACCTGCATATATTGGATGAAAACTGAGCTATGTGGAAATAAACCCTGCCAAACTCCTGCTTGGTAACACTTTACAATAAGGTACACAAAATTGTAGTAGCTACTACATACCTACTACATAGTTTTTTTTTTTTGCGCTACCTATGTGTTAGGTAGCACAAAAAAAAAACCCTATGTGTTAGGTAGCACATAGGGTTTTTTTTTTTGTGCTACCTATGTGTTAGGTAGCACAAAAAAAAAAACCCTATGTGTTACCTACTACATAGTTTTTTTTTTTTTGCGCTACCTATGTGTTAGGTAGCACAAAAAAAAAACCCCTATGTGTTAGGTAGCACATAGGGTTTTTTTTTGTGCTACCTATGTGTTAGGTAGCACAAAAAAAAAACCCCCTATGTGTTACCTACTACATAGTTTTTTTTTTTGCGCTACCTATGTGTTAGTTAGCACAAAAAAAAAACCCTATGTGTTACCTACTACATAGTTTTTTTTTTTTGCGCTACCTATGTGTTAGGTAGCACAAAAAAAATAAAACCTATGTGTTACCTACTACATAGTTTTTTTTTGCGCTACCTATGTGTTAGGTAGCACAAAAAAAAACCCTATGTGTTAGGTAGCACATAGGGTTTTTTTTTTTTGTGCTACCTATGTGTTAGGTAGCACAAAAAAAAACCCCTATGTGTTACCTACTACATAGTTTTTTTTTTTTGCGCTACCTATGTGTTAGTTAGCACAAAAAAAAAACCCCTATGTGTTACCTACTACATAGTTTTTTTTTTTTTGCGCTACCTATGTGTTAGGTAGCACAAAAAAAAAACCTATGTGTTACCTACTACATAGTTTTTTTTTTTTTGCGCTACCTATGTGTTAGGTAGCACAAAAAAAAAACCCCTATGTGTTACCTACTATATAGTTTTTTTTTTTTGCGCTACCTATGTGTTAGGTAGCACAAAAAAAAAACCTATGTGTTACCTACTACATAGTTTTTTTTGCGCTACCTATGTGTTAGGTAGCACAAAAAAAAAACCTATGTGTTACCTACTATATATTTTTTTTTTGCGCTACCTATGTGTTAGGTAGCACAAAAAAAAAACTATATAGTAGGTAACACATAGGGTTTTTTTTTGTGCTACCTAACACATAGGTAGCGCAAAAAAAAAAAACTATGTAGTAGGTAACACATAGGGTTTTTTTTTTGTGCTACCTAACACATAGGTAGCGCAAAAAAAAAAAACTATGTAGTAGGTAACACATAGGGTTTTTTTTTGTGCTAACTAACACATAGGTAGCACAAAAAAAACCCCTATGTGCTACCTAACACATAGGGTTTTTTTTTTTGTGCTACCTAACACATAGGTAGCGCAAAAAAAAAAACTATGTAGTAGGTAACACATAGGGTTTTTTTTTTGTGCTACCTAACACATAGGTAGCGCAAAAAAAAAAAAACTATGTAGTAGGTAACACATAGGGTTTTTTTTTTGTGCTACCTAACACATAGGTAGCGCAAAAAAAAACAAACTATGTAGTAGGTATGTAGTAGCTACTACAATTTTGTGTACCTTATTGTAAAGTGTTACCTCACTGAATAGTATTTGTCATAAAGTATTCAAGTTAGTTACACCAATGGCAGACATTTTCAAAATGTAACTTCATCTATTTTGAGACTTATTAACATGTTTTGAGATTTGTAAGTTTGTTCATCATATTTATAAAATATAATATTGGAATTCTTACATTGGTCACACTTTGAAAAACATGGGAGACATCCAGAACTTTGGAACTTAGGACTTACAGAACAGTAGGATGTACCAAATATATGCAATGATATAGGATATATAAATAAACAACTTGAAGTAACTTTCTTAGGCAGAAATGTTCATTTTAGAAATATGTACTTTAATTATATAAATGTCTACATATTACTTGTCATTATACCATCCATCCTTTTTTAAAGGATATTTTTTGGTAATTGTTTTTAGCAATAAGCAGGACATACTGTGTCACTGTCTCAACACTTGGTCACTAAAAACACGTCAATTTAAACCGATAATAGAGCCGACCTAACACTATGGGATGTAAAAAGATCCAAAATAAAACAAGATCAGTGCTGCTTTTCTTTTTAGGCAAATTACAAGTATGGTGTAAACTTAGATTATCATAACAAAATGGAACATGCTAGAAGACAGCAAAAGTAAAGCACTGAAAAAACAGTGTTATATGTAAACAAAAAAAAGTACAAACAATGTACAAATGTAGTGAGTTTAGAGTATTCAGCAGACACAAACAGCAGTAGTGGGTTTGTTGAGGCATTTTTTTTTTACTCTAGAGCTTTTACATTTGTAAAAAAAAAGATATATAAACATATCTACGTAGGTAACTTGCTGATTAATAAAGTATAAAATGCCTTGATTAATAAAGTCACAGGTACTGCAGTCCGTTTTAGCTGTTGAGTATTTTCACAGTGACATATTCTTCCTCAGCCTTTTAATTTAAGGCTATGGATGCTAAAAGAAAATGTTGTGGTCGGATAAATAATAATTTTTTAGAATTTAAATATATATAACTAGAAGTAACAGTAGCCGAAGGAGAAGAAATAGCTGTGGCCCTATTATACTATGGAAGTCTTGAACCATCACTGACAGAGTGGTGTCATGCCTGCCTGAGAAGGTTCATCATGGGCTCTAGCAAAGCATGTCAGGCATGCAGGTGAAATACTGCAATGTGATTAGTCCGTCCTGCAGGATTGTGATAAGAGACCACACAGTTCATGCATATCAGTGCAAGGGGGGAACTATTTGACTCAACTTTCAAAAAGAGATACTTAATAAAGACCTGCAAAAAAAAAAGTTGAATGCATATCAAGTCGATTACCTTTCATTTGCTAATGTGGCTGCTTTAGTTTTTATCGGGTATGACTTGCTTCTATGAATATCAATACCTGCTGTTTTTTTTTATTTTTTATTTTTTGTAGTGATGTTTTCCACACGTTGCTCATAGCAAAACGGTAGTCCGTTACCTCCTCTAGAAAATAATGATGGACCTCGTGGTTCATGCATAATGGAAAAGGCTGTGAAAATAGTGTTTCCTGAGAGCACACACCACATCGCCTTTGGACTTAAGTGAAATATAACCTGAGTTTGACATTTTCTAATATCCTACACCAAACTTTTTGTTTCAAAGAGATAGGGGCGGTAATTGCTACACCAGAAGAAAGACTGCCGATCCTACTGGGTATTGCGGGTGACTGTGGGGACAAAGCAAGATTGGAACATGGTAATTGCAAAGACAAGGGGCTGAGAATAAATGGAGAAAAAAAAGAGTTCTTTACTGTCAGATAGAGGAAGGTCAGAAGCACAAGTGTGTGACATCCATGCATGTTACAGTGTTTTATTCACAGTGTACACAGGGGACCGATACCTTTTCTTAGATATCCAATTCATCGTTTGCTTTTCTGACAAAGAGAGGAGATGATCTCAGCGGAAGTCCCCCCCCCTCGACTGCACTGAAGTAACAAGATGTGATACAAAACGCAAGGATGTCAACAGCGCTAGGTCACAGTGAATATCAGAACACGCTACAGTATGTTTTTTGCCCCTCCCCCCCACACTTTCCAAATCATTATTTCATTATTTGATTAATGCTTCCACGGTGTTGTCAGAATGCTTATACATTTCCTCAAAGATGAAAGACAAACAGGGGCAATTTATTTCCCCAGATTAGATATTGATCACAGCTAGTGTGCTGGGCGTCAGATATCTTCCCTGAAAAATGAATGTCAAATGGGAAGCATCACTGCTTTTTTCCTTTCTTTTTTTTCTATTTAGGAGGCGCCCTTTACACAGTGCATCGTAGCCATATGTGTTTTGTGCGCTCTGAATAGAAAATGTCAACTTTTTTGGTTAGTGATTCTGCGGATATAATGTAATCTCTTTGACGTGATCATGTCTGTTCAGCATTGTTTATGTCTTGTCTCGCTCCTCTGCAGTAGCGTCCCGATTAGGTTTTTTCAAGTCTTCTTAATATTGCTGTCCCATTTGGAGATGTAAAAGAGTAGACAGGGTGCCAGCTGATTGGCTGGAGGCACATAGTCCACTACATAATAAAGAAATAATGTCAGAGGGAAATAAATAGGGCCAATGTCCCATAGCAGCGTCCCCTGCGTGCAGTCTGTAGGTTTCGGAGCAGCCCCGTCTCGGTAATAGACTGTTAGAGACAACTTTCATGAAGATTGTAAAGAGAAATGGCAGCCCTGTGTGCTCTGAACAATATGGAGAACTCCTTTCTGTTGTAGTGTTGTCATGTTTGGTCTTATCTGACATGATGACTTCACTGAACGAGAGTGAATTAAAGACAACACAAGGGAAAAATAAAGATAACGGTTTAGAGCTGTGTTGGAAATTTTCTTGAGATAAAACAACACGTGTTCTCGCACCGTGCATTGAAACAAAGAGCATTGTCACATTTGTAATTGAAGTTCTCCTCATTGTTATACATACTGGATCAATACAATTAAACCAAAATATGAGTTTCACTTGTTAAAGTCATTTATAAACACAGTCATACATATAATCAGTGTTGGACTTTATTGACAGAAGTACAGGGTTTGGCCTTGGACACTCTCAAAAAAATCTTATGAACAATTTCTTCTTGTTTCTGTTAGAGATGACAACAGCAGTGAAGTTGCTGTTGCACAAAGGGAAGCTGTAACACACTGATGATAACATGAGACTCCAGAGAAAAACAGGAGTAACAGAAATAATATTGTTCCCGTGTGTATGCCCTACCGTAACCACTGTATGTCTTAGCTACAGTGCAGTAGGTCTTTACGGAAATTCAATCCTCTGGAATTTAGATTCATTACATGTGGATTCGACTTCTGCGTGACCTGTTCCAGCTGAGGATTTCGGACAGGAAGTCAGCAGATAGTTTCAGCTAGTTGTGTTTGTTTTGTTTTTGTTTGTTTTTTTGTTTTTTTTGCCTCACAATGTCTGCATAGGACATTTTCATTTGGTTCAAGTTCTTTAACAATGATTTTACTTTTTATTATTATCTTATTTTTTTTATTAGGTAAAGACTAGAGAGGTGGGTGCGACATCTAACAAAAGCAACATGCCACGCCCATAGCGATATGGCATGAACTGTAACCGATGCGCTCCACAATTATTATGCATTTGATAATATTCACTGTTTTAGTTGTAAGGCCAATGTGGTCAATGTAGCAAAATAATTTTCAGTGAGAGAATTCCCCATTTCTGGCCTCTTATTTGCTGCGAGTGCATGCATCATCATCCTCGTATCCCAAATGCCTTTTCTCAAGTCGCTTTTTATTCCATGCTGTAAAAATAAAGAAACACTGTTGCTTTCATGCTCTGTATTAAGCGCCAGTGGTGGCAGATGAGTGTGAATTATCCTACTGATTCCGTCAGGGTAACGCAAACAGACACAAGGGCGAGACATCAATTACTGTTGCCACTCCTGGGGAAAATAAAAGCATTGGAATCTATTTAATGAGTGCATTGTGTTTACTCTGCTGTTATATAATTCATACTCCGCTAACCCATCCATCACCTCCCTGCACACAGTTAACTACCAGCTGAGACCTCATGTGCCGTTCAGCTACAGGGACAAATAAATAAATAAATAAGTAAATGAAAAGAAAACAAATCTCCAAATTGCATCCATCTGCTCTGTAAACCAGAGAGATTGTCTTCAACCACCATTATATGTTTTGTGTGTGCGTGTGTTCTTGTGGTAAACACTGGTGTTTGTTTTTGCCTGGGTCTTTCATTCCATGCAGATCTGAACCCCCTCTGCATTCCTGAAGTAATGCTTCTGACTTTGAAAAGCTCCTACACACCAGAGAAACACAGCTGATGATTCGCACGGCGAGCTCTGCTGTGAGTCACTGAGGCTTAGCAGGATCTACTGCTCTGACTCAAACATGTGCTGCCAGGGATAGAGCCTTTCTCCCCCCCACTCTTATTGTCTCACCGCCACAATGCCACTGCTCAGACCCCAAGCCCTCGCCAACCCAAGCCCTCATCACACAGGGGAAAAAAACACAACTTGCCTCATGAGTCCTTACCTCATGGGCACGGGCCAATCAAAACTGTTGACTGCAATCTGAGCACCTCAGTGGACGAGAGAGTGTTTTTTTTTCTGATTTTTTCCATGTTGCGTGCCTTTCGTGACACTTAAGTAACGTCAAGATGCTTATTCAAAAGATGGAAGTCCAGTCATTAGTTTTGACAGCGAGATAAATTTACCATCTGGCTAGACTACAGCTACTTTATGTTAGTGAGAGAAAAATATGAGCAAGGCCACAACAAACCGAACCACAGTAAAAAAAGAGGCAAACTAATCTATATGGAGTTAACAGAAAAACCATGACAATCAGTAATGCACACTGTATATTCATTTCCCCAGACTGCCATTTCTTTCTGATCTCTTCCTCTTTTGCTTCAATCATTTTTCTTTCCCGACCAAGATATCCCTCTCCCTCTCGCTTCCTTTTTTATCGCCACCGAATTCATTCAACATGTCCTCTTATAGGCATTTCTATTATTTCTTTATTTATGTATTCCACTTTTTATTCAGAATCACATGTTAATGAAGAGCGTCATTATCAACCTTAAATATTTAATTTTCCGCTCTGTGTCTGCTTCCGAGGGAGGCTGAATGGAAGAGCAGCAGTGGCGTGGAGTGAGGAGAAGGGAGGGCGGGACTTATTGGAAAGAGTGGTGCTGCTGTAGCATCAGCCTTATCTGCATCCGCTGCTTTAAAGTCAGTCGGCTCCAACCCAAGCAGAAAGTAATGCAGTGTTTTTACCACATCGGCTCGTTATGTTAGGAGGCTACCGTTTTCTAAATGCCCCAAGAGATCCAAGACCTGGGTGTAACTACTATACCGTATACTATACTATACCGGATACTGAAATATTTGCTTCAGTATCCGGTCCTTTTGCCCCTTAGCCCCATCTCTAAAGTCCATCCCCAGCCTCAGCATTAGCTCCACAGAGGCTGAGTGCCCTTGTGATAAGGTGTGAGGCCTGTCTGCCTCTGACTGACAAGCCTGCTCTCACCATGCCAGTGCCTGCTGCTTGATAAGAGAAAATGTCAGCGTGATTTTGGGAAATGTCATTTATCGCAGCTTTCTGGCCGTGTCTGTAACCCAGACTGATTATGGTTTGCTGGACATTTATATCACTACTGTGGGGGTGGTGAGGGCTTGGAAAATTGTACAAATGCTTATGTTTTTCTGTGATAACGGGCACTTAATATCCCTTTTGCTGTAATGGATTTGATTTTGTTTCCTTTACCTCTCTCCCCCCTTGTCTGGATAGTCTCGACATGATATGCTATTGCTAGTTTTATTTTATGAAGTGTGTATCAGACACCATCAAAGTGTCTGGCATGTGGAGGCGTTTAGATCTGGGATTCTCTCTACGCCCAGACAAAGACTTCCGCCGCTCTCCGTGTTGTGCAGAATCTAGGAGTTGAAAGTGTATTTTTTTTTTGTGTGGTGTGAGAGGAGCCGCGGATTCATGTGACAATCTGCTAGTCTTTTGTCAGCGTTTGTGTGTGTGTGTGTGTGTGTGTGTGTGGGCTGTGTGGTGGATAGGGGACATCTTGCTGTATTATTTAGAAAGACAATCCTCCCCGAAGATGAGTGGGTTAACAGGAACCATTAATTGGTTTAGCGGGAGCATATAGACACTAGTTCCGGCTTAGCTGCGAGGTGGAAAATGCCTACGTTCAGATGTATTGGAAAAAAAACTCCTGCTTTCTTGTGGTTCTTGTTATTATTCTTTCTTTTCTTCTTTTACGCTTTAAATGCTCGCACTGTGAAGATGGACTATTTACTGTTTGCTTTTATATGCCTGCAGGTTTTGATTTGTGGATCCAAGATGAAGCCGAGCTGAGTTTGTACTCGCGTCATCACTTTTAATATCGAATTCCAAAAACCCAAGTTGTCATATATTATTCAGGGAGTTTTCCTCTTTTTCTCCAAAGCACTTGACTATAGTACTGTACAGTACCTCTGCTTGCAGCGAGACTCTAGGAGCCGTGCAGTTCAGAAGAGGGTCTTATGATTCAGTGCTGTGTATTTTATTTCCCCTCATTGTTCAGTTCCAAAGTGACATTTATGGGACATCCTGATAAAGCAATTCTTCCTGCTGCCCGGGCCAGGCTGGTATTTCCAACAGACTTTTCCCATTCATTTGTATTAATTCTTTTTCTGGTAGACCCAGGCTGCCTTTTCGTGATCCACAACCCAGAAGTAGACTCAGACAGAAAAGAAAAGTGTCCTTAACATTGGCTCCCTTGGCAGCCTCTTGGGAGCTTATATACTGAGAGTGTTGTCCCGCACTCTTATCCAAATTTATTGCTAGTCTGACTGTGGAAATCTAACAAAAGGCACGGGTCCACTGTTTCCCAGTATATATTTGTCAAATCACTGCACCTGTGAGAGTCCCCCGCGCAAGATGAATTCTAGGTTGGAGTGTTCATCCAGGAATACATCTCTCTCTCTCTCTCTCTCTCTCTCTCTCTCTCTCTCTCTCTCTCTCTCTCTCTCTCTCTCTCTTTTGCTTTGTCTTTGTTTGGGGGGCGAGCAGCGCTAGGTCGGGGAATGAGCTTTTCCTCGTCATATGGAAGTGCAGTTGGTGAAAGCCATGATAAATGGTGCTCTTTGTTGACACCTTCATTGGGTTATTTATGGCTCATTAATTGATGTGAAAAGGAGACTTGTTGGTGCAGTAGGAGGAGAGGCAGTGGCGGGGCCTCCGTGGATGTGCCTCAGAGCGGCCCCTGGTTTCGGGAGAGGGAGGGAGTGAGGGAGAGTCAGCCACCCCTCTCGCGCCTCTGTCTGTTTCTTGTTTGCTTTCCACCACTTGCCAATCACCTCATTTAACATTTCAGTTTGCATTTATATTTAGTGAAACTTGATGTCAACTTGTAAAAAGGATTGATCTTAAAGGTGCTATACGAGGAACTTTTAAATATTTCTTAAAGAGTCAAATTTTTCCTCTGATCATCAGAAATGACATGTAACAGCAAACGAGACCGTCAGTGCAAAGAATGCTATTTTTATATAGTTTTTCTTAATGCCTTTGTCATGGGTACCCTCACCCAGGAACAACAGCATGGGCTTGTAAAAACACTACTGCTTTTGTCCAAACGGGGTGCAAGAATGAACAAAAACGTAACGTTCCTTTGAGCCACTTTGAGAAAAAGTAAGCACACCTGAGTCAGGGCTTGAATGGGATAATTTGGGATATTGTGTATTTGCTTTTTTGACACTACTGCCCGCGAATTCTGTCTGGTTATATTCTGGTTACCTCTTCTTTTCACTCCACCACCATTTCCTTTGAACGCTCAGAGTCTTCCGAGGAGAAAAGCCACTTCAGACATAGGCTCATGAGCACACTTGATTAACAAGTGGATTAACTATGCTCGTTTCATGGGATGATGTACCTCAAAGCACTTCAAAGGCCCGCCGAGTGCCCATGAGGTGCGGTAATGAGGGGTTCCTCTACACAACGACAAATTTGGTGGCCTCGCTTCATGTGAACCTGATCATTTTCTCATTTGGTGTGCGCTCGCCTGCTCCCTGCCACCGCTCTGTTTCTCTTGCTTCCTCTCCCCCTCTCTCTCTCTCTCTCTCTCTCTCTCTCTCTCTCTCTCTCTCTCTCTCTCTCTCTCATCTCTTTACTCTTCTCCTCTCCCTTCAGATTTCGACTCATTGATTCTCTCTTCATTTTAAGCTGAAGTTGAGATTTAAGAATCTCCCTCGGCAGTGCACTACATTCTCACTCTAGCAGCTATTTATCTGTAGCTGTAATTTAACCCTTTGGACTTATACTGTATATGTTGTATGCTTCGTCTTCGTTGCCCCCAAACTATATGAACTCGACCATCCACAGAATCATTCCTCTAATGTCTGGACGTTGCCAGCCCTTTTTTAGTGCCCTTGAACTGTCCGACTCCTGCAAAGCCCACATCTGACATCTCAGCAACTGTCACAGCTGTCAGTCAGTTCTCAGTGACGAACCATGTCCTCCCAACACTTCTCCATCGCTCAACACTAAGGCTTCCTGCCTCACTCTCTATGAGGGGAACATGTCCAGGCCTGTCATATGCCTATCCACATCGCAGTTTAGGATGGGAAGTGACTGAGGACGGGGGGGGGGTTATATTTTCTAAGTGGCATATAACGTCAAAGTTTTCTCTCTTTCTGTCTTTTCGGAAAAAGGCATGTACAACTCTTGCCACAGTGGAGTGGCCCGCTCACGTTTGGCTCTCTCTCTATCTCTCTATCCTCCCTTGCATTTTTATTATTTTGATCTGGCAAGCACATGAGAGATAGTGATCTACACTTCAATTACATCGCACAAGTCATCAGATGCTATCTACTAGCGCTGGTGATAGAATGAGCTCTGAGGCAGCCCAAGCACCTCTGTGAAACAGCCCCCAGAGAGCCACAGTCTCAGTATGTGTGTGTGTGCGTGTGTGTGAGTTCTGTGTGTGTGTGTGTGTGTGTGTGCATGTGTGTGAGTTCTGTCTATCTGTGCTTGTCGTGTGTGTGTGTGTGTGTGTGTGTGTGTGTGTGTGTGTGTGTGTGTGTGTGTGTGTGTGTGTGTGTGTGTGTGTGTGTGTGTGTGTGTGTGTGTGTGTGTGTGTGTGTGAGAGTGAAAGAGAGAGCTGGAGGAACAGAGAGACAGACTTGGGAACTAGCTCTATTTATCGGTATAACACACGTATTTGCCAGCAGGGTACAGTATTTAACCTCAGTTTGTCATTGCACTGATTCTTATCATTACATTTAATTTAGTTTGCAATGAACAGACTGTGGTGTAATAAGAGGATGAATTTATGTGCATCGTTTATCATCTGAATTCCTGATAGCAACCAGCAGAGGGCTAATACAGATGTGCTTTAAGGTCTTTGTCTACAAGGCAACCGCTAAGCTTAATATGATTTATTGCAATGTGTAAACTGTGCTGTTTAAGTGCTATTGCCATTTACTATGCATATTGTTATTCATTTTCTTTACCCATTCAGGAAATGTTGTTTTGTTTTAAATATAATAAAAAAGGTTTTTTAAGTAAATGCTTTCAGAATTATTTAGCATTGTCAGAAGTGTTTACCTAAACATATGAATTCTCTCTCTCTCTCTCTCTCTCTCTCTCTCTCTCTCTCTGTCTGTCACCGGTGCTGTGTCCTTCCTTGCCCACTGTTCTCATCTGATCACATTTTAAAGGTAAGTGCTGTTACCAAATGACATTTGTCAAACTGCTGGTATTTTTAAATAGACCAACCACACACTGTGCAACAAGAGCACAGACTTGTTGCATCATATGTTTAACCTCTGGTGGTCGGCGTATTCGCATTGTTGTACCTGTAGCTGATTTCAGTTTGAAATAACTGTATTTTAAAACATTAAATGTATTATCTGTCCCTTTGTAGGACAAGCAAGGTAAGTGGCAAACTGTCCTTCAACAACTGGAGTGACACAGTAACCACCTGAAGTTAGTGATCAGCTCATTTGTACAGTATAGGTAGAGTCAGCAATTCTAGAGAATGGTTGTTGTCAAATTAACTTTGTCTAAATCAGTTCCTAGCTCCACCAGTATGTATACCTGTACTGTGTCTGCACTGATTTGGACAATAAGCATCAATAAGTCCACCCTTAAACATTAATTGATTACTGTGGGCCTGATAATGGGTAAATATTCTGCAATAGGGCCTTACCTGATCATGTGCACTGTATAATTCCTGTGCATCCTCCCAAAATGGTGTTCCATTCATACAATGTATAGAAGAAGAAATAATTATTTACCTAATGTACTACTGTGTAAATAGGAGTAATACATAATAAGTAGGCCTAAAGCCAACCAGTTACAGTTGCAGTATTCTTCCACTGAGTGGCAGTTATTCAGTGCTCCTACTCCCCCACTCCCTAACACGGGCAAATCAAGACAGATGGCTAGATTCCATCGTTTTTTATCAGCTCGTAATGTGCACTTATACAATGACAGAGAACTATCCTAGAGGCCGACAGACCCAATGTTTGAGAATTGAGCTGGAAGGAGATAGCACTCTCCGGGCCCAGACATTTCCTTCCGTTCTTTTCCAGAGCGTGTGCGTGTGATGTGAGGCAGCCCTGGCAGCAAGACTGTGTGTCTCAGGTATAGGCACTGTGTTCAGCCCTCTACCTTGCCTCTTTACAAAAAGCTCCTGCCGAAAACAGCAGCTGGAAACCCTCACCTACTCCCGCCCCATTAGGCACCACTTGATGCAAGACAATAGATGTGCAATGCATTGTAAGGCACTTTGTTGTCTTTCTCAGACATCTGGCAGGACTCAAACACAACTTCCAGCCCTTGTTTTTGGGATTTTGATCCCTTTTCATGTTTGTTCATTTATGTCCTCCTGTCGAGAAGATTGCTGATGTAACGGATGTTAAAAGGGTAAGGTTATTAAATGGAGGACTGTTGCAACATTAGGCAAACTGCAGGCTGCATCTGCAGAATATGGATCTTAAAAAGCTCTTTAATCAGAGGTTTGATTGATGCCGTTGTACACAGCTCCACTCTGTTGCAGGGGGATGAGGTGGCAATAAAAATTTGCTCTCTTGTCTTTGTTTGTGCGCTACGGATAAAAAGCGTCTTGATGTTTGAGTATCTAACCGAACGAGAAAATGTAAATATTTTTCTACTAGACATTTTGAGCGGGACTGCATGCAGTGAAGGTCTCCAAAGCGCACTGCTGTCTGAATGAGTGGTTATTGACAGACTTTTTGGTGTCATGAGAATCACATGTTGTTTGAATCTCTGGTACGCTAGCAAATGTGATCCTCTCTGATGGTTGCATTTGAACTTATTTTGATGTCCCTGAGCATTAAGAGAAGTGACAGCTTACAAATAAATCCATAATTATCACATCTGAAAGCCGCCATCCCAAACTTTATTTGCATACCCACACACTTGGAGGAATGTGGGTAATAAACCCTGAGGGTCTCCCAGACTCTGGCAAAGTCGCGCCTGTCATCTCATCAGCCTTTGGGTCGTTCTCAGAAGCTAGCGAAAAAAGCGAAAGGCAGACTGGAGTGAGACAATGCTGCTCTGTTAAAAAGAGGGCTACAGTAAATGGGCAGCACTGACTAAGGTTCAACAGAGCACAAAAGGGAAACTGAAGGACAAGATTGTTCCCATTGTGTTTCCGCTGCGTATTTCCCCACAGAGCAAGGTCTGCCGAGGGGCTTGCGGGCTTCATTTCACCCCTTCAAAACCCAACATATTTCTTTGAGTGTCCTGAAGATAGGAACACAATGACTGCCTGTAGAATTTCATCTTAATTCTACCTGGGAACACAAAAGACTAATCACAGCCATCACAAAAGTGCTGTTCCTGCAGCCCGGTGTGTGATAGGACCGGCTCGGGCGGCATAAAGGCCTGGCCCTCTCCAGAGAGCCAGGAGGCTGGAGGAGGCAGACCAGGCCAGGTGACACCCAAGATTATGTCTCCAGCGCCGTGTGGGGGGAGAACACTAGCCCTGTAGGACCAGACATCTATCACAGGAGGTCAGGCTCACAGGCAGAGCAATAGAACAGTAATAACTTCAGAGACACACGATGGGAACAAGAGAAGTTGAGCGATAACACTTGTGTAATGTTGTACTTCACAGAGGAATGGGGTGTGACATTAGGAGCATAATGAATTATATTCCACAATTTCTCATTTCATAAGAAATTGGCTCTTCGGTATATCAGAGTGAGAGAGCGGTTGAGGTTTCTCACATTTGGTTTATTTATGTCCCCTTCCCCACCTACCTCCTTCCTGCACATCCTGCTTGATGCTGCGCTTGGCACGCAGCAGAAGGCCTACAGTATATTGATCTAAGAGACTGGAGAGGCATCAAAACCTATGTTTTGCATGTTTTTTTGCTGAATAAAAGTGGAGAAATATTTTTCGATCGACTTTCCGTATAGCTCCACCTCCATGAACAGAAAACTCCCTCGGTGGCTCAGCCTCTGTACCTCCCCGAAAGGTTCAGCTAAAGCTCATCTAATTGGTTGCCGGGCTTTAATTAGGCTGGCTCGTTTGCATGGCTACCATTAGGAATTCAAATAGGGTGGAGTGATAGCTGACATCCCCCCCCTCAAACACACACACTCTCCCCTCTTTCCAGAATCCTCCCCTCTGATTCATCTCATCTTCATTTCCCCAGATCCTGTTTTTAAAGTTTTATTTAGGGTGTCATTTATTTAACAAGGGATTATTTATTTAGCGCATCAAATCATTCTGGAATGAATATTTATATATTTGTGAGGGTTTTAAATATTTACATGGTATCTCCATTTCTAGTTTTTCGGAGCCACTGTAATGAGTGCTGTTGTTGGATGTCGAGGGAAATAACAAGACTGGTTTCAAAGTGAAAAGTCCTTTGAATATATTTCAAACTTAATTGGTATGAATCTATTATCAGGCATGATGCTCTGATCATAGTTTAATTGGAGGTATATTATTATGGGATGACTTTAGCAATGGTTAATGAAGAATTTCATTCGGCTCATGCTATTCATTTGAATGGCAATGAATGATTCATGTCAGTCGTGCCTTGTGAAAACACTCGGCAGTGCCATGACCCCATGTCAGCTGCTCTAATGCACTCGCAGACTCCTACTAGACTAAATTCTATTAATCCCTCAAAGAAGCTTAGCCATTTTTGCCCGATGCTCACTCTCTTTTCGCATCTTTTTTACAGAGACGCCATTGTGTAATGGTGACTTATTATAAAAGAGGATGGACACTAACAAGGCTGTGTTTCTCCAGGACTTTAACCGCGCACACACCACTGGATCTGTCTGGTGGTGCACTACAGGGGCCAGTGGTCAAACCAGGCTTGTTGAGACTCTCTGCTCAAGTTTACACATATTGGGCCTTAGAAGAGTCTTATTGACAGCCGCTGCAGGCAGTGGGAGAACAGAGTGCGGCAGCAATGACTGCTGAACCAGGAAACCTCTCCACGCTAGAACCCCCCCCATCCCTTTCTCTCTCTCTCCTTCTCTCCCTCTCTCTCCCTCAGTCTTAATGACTAACCAGAATGAGAAGTGTAGGAGAGGAAGAGCCTGGAAGAGCCTGATTTGTTCTGCATGCTAAATATGGCCTGTAATCTTTATTCCTCTGAGTGCCTTATTAAAAGTGAAAGGAAGATGAAATCCCACCAGCCAGCCCATCCTTTCTGCTGTTTATTAGAGGGGGCTTTTTCCTCTGTTAATATTGAGGTTATGGTAACCTTAGTGGTGATAGATGCATCTTGTGACTTCAGGTAATAATAGCAATGATTGATTCCCAGCTGAACCCTGGAGGTGTAATCTAGCAGGATAGGAGAGATAAAGTGGCAGCCAGTGTCTGAGAGATACACACAGAGAGGCAGATTCTGTCCAACAGCGCTGTTTATCATCCAGCCAGACAACAGCGCCTTGTCAGAATTTATGATGTTTCCCCTCGTCTCTAATTTATCATCCATTAACTACTCTTTTCTCCCCCTAAATCCATCTCTATTTGTTAGTTTTATCAGTAAGGTGTGGATGAAATATACCGTGTGTGTGTGTTTGTTTTGGATTCCTTGCGCGAAGATTAATGCGATTTTTGACTGCAAGTGTGTCACATCAGTCAGATCTGATTTGATAAGCCAAGTGAAATTCCTCCCCTCGGTCGCGGAGTTGGTTGTCGTCTAGAAACCAAAGTGGCACACACAGTTCCTATCATTTCTAAAAAGCAAGAGTTTCTTTTTATATATTTTTTTTAAGACTCTAGGAATGTATTTGAGTTACTGCGCTCGGTTGTTATTTAAAATTCAGTTAAATCTTAAAGGCTGGAATTTCACAAAATACATAAATATGGGGAATAATAAAACATAATAAAAAAAATGAATCTACGCAGCAATATTCAGAGCGCAGCACATTTTGCATTATTTCTTTTACCTTGCCCTTTCAATGCAGCTGGAAACCATTCCCACTCGTGAAATGTTTCTATCATTATGTAAACAGATAACCAGAATCGGAGAGAATATGATCAGCATAGTTTTGTGCCTGTATTTGCAGTATGGCGCTTGTGTCGGAGCGCTAATGAAGCTCAAAGACAAGTGGAGTCCTAGATTTTTTTTTTTTTTTTTAAAGCCCCACACCTTTCCTGCTGTAGAGGCGCACATCTATTATTCTATTAGCAGGTAATTAATGACACTCATTTGTGTAACTGTTATTAAGCCCTTTGAAAGATTGTTTGTGTTCAGATGAAATGAAACACATCCCAGAAGCCATCCATTGTGGCGGATAGATTAAAAGAGCAATAAGGCTCTTTGAAAAATGATATTTTATCAACGGTAATTTTTCACCGTACCTCAGGGGCAGCGATGACAGGAAAACACTGCAGTCCTCCTTCATGTTGATATCCTTTTTTTAGTCAAAGTACCAGGGGAGTACACTAAGTGTGATTTATTCATCCCTTGACCAGTAAAAGGTGTCAGCCAGGTGAAAATGGATGCTGGGAGTGTATTGACAGGAGAAATAGCAGTGCAGTTGTCCTGCTCTGTCACAGCATATATAGGAGGGGGGGGGGGGTGATGTGTCCTATAATACTTCGGATGTCTAGTTCACATCTGTATGACTCTCACACAGTGTGCCGTAGAAAGTCTGTTCTCTGCTTCTGTTGATAAGGTTTCAATTGCTATTAAAGAACAATAATTGTATGGACAAATGTGTTGCTCCTGCAAGCTATAGCTATTCTACATGATATCTTTTTCCCCCTCTTTTCTTTGGGCTTACTTGTATCCTTGAGTGCGTTGGATAAATCTCTGACGGGAATCTGATTTCTCACATGAGCAGATCAAATTGTCTCTTTTGTTTCGTGGTTTTCTATCTGCCAATGTAAAAAGATCAAGGTTTCTTTTTTTGTTCTTTTTTTTATTTCTTTTTTAAACGTATTGAAGAAAAGGAGTATGGGGAATCAAAAGCAGTGTTTCTTGCGAACAAACACCCAGCCTTTCCAAATAAGAAGCTGTTTGTAACATGGGCACTGGCATTCCACAACTCCAGCTGGAAAGGCACAGAGAGCATCTCCTTGGGATTTATATTTAGCATTTGCTATGCTACTTATAAAATATTTCATAAATAATGTGAATATATTAGACGGGGAGAGAACTGTCGCCAGTCATTCCATATGCACTGCCATAGCAACAAGATGTTCCGCCTTTATCTGTTTAGGGCCCATGATTCTTAAACTGTTCATTGCCCACGTTTCCTTTTTTAATCAGAGTGTGTTTGGGATCCCCTGCAGCAGGGATCTAGATAAAAGGATTAACTATGCCTCTACTAGTTAACCACGTTTAGACTTTGCCAGGCAGGCCCCTCAAAATGAAAATAGATGGATTTCAAATGCCTACATCAATGTGTTTCGATGTGCGTCGTCAAGTATCGTGTAGCAATGCATTCATCAATTTGTCAATAATTAAAATAGCAATAACAACTTCAGGATAAAAAAAAAGTACGGTCAACTTTACATTTTGCAGGTTAACATTATTGACGGTATTTCAATATATATCCTTTTTTATGTTTGAAATTTCACATATTTGTATGTCACATTATTTTAATATGCATGTTATATTTTAAGCTTTCAAACTTTCATATTTGCTTTTTTTATGTAAGCGGCCTGATATTCTCTTGACAATTTATATTCCCTGTAACTGAGGCACAGTGACTTTTCCCCATTCCAAAGATGTGGATTTTTTTCTTTAAAAAGAAGATGGAGATGTATGCTATGCTCTGTCCAAAACCAGCCGTGGTTAAAATCACAGCCCTGGTGCGGCTTAAAGAAACACAGGCAGCCTTGACCAAGGTGCTGGCTGTTAGAAGATAGAAATCTCTCTAGCAGAGAACATCCACATGTATTCATTACTGGTTTTGATCCAGCGGGCCTTGTTGGAATCTGGAGGCATTATGCCCAGCCACTGCTGCACTGCCGGTTGGGTAACAGTGTAGCAGTGAAGAGCTGGCTCCTTTGTCACTGCTGTTAGCATTAGCCAGAGATTTGCATATATTTCTTGTGGAAGCATTAAAGGAACACAAAAAAAGACTAATTCACTATTGAAAGTCTCCCCAGCAAGATTAAAAGAGTCCCATTAGAAATGTATGACTGCTCATGTAGCTTTTATTTCATTTTTCTGTCCCCCCAGCCCCACCCCCTTCCATCTTTTGTCGGAGGCTTTGATTATTCGCCAGGTTGGCAGGACAAAAATAGGAAATGTTGGAAAGAAATTACAGCTGCGATCTACTCTAATGTTACTTTGTTTTAAAACACACTTTTGGCTTTTTGTCATGGTTCTTTTAACTCAGGGTTTCACTAGGCCTATAGAAAACTCCATTTTGGTCTGAATTTTTTTTTTCTTCTTATTTGTGTAATAGAACTGACATAATTAAGGAAGTAACACAAATAATATGTTCTTTTTCTTAAAGTGATTGTTGGAGCAGATGCAGTATTTTTAACAAGAACGAAAAAATATATTTTCAAGACGAAACCCAATGTGTAAATGTGTAAACATTGTAAATGTATTCTAAGTTACATCTCAAATATATTTGTTTTTTCTTTTAAACTTACTCCTCTCTGTCCTCTAATCAGCACCGCAGCTCCGGGCTGCCTCTGCTTATGTAGTGCAGTGTACCATACAGACGTCTGAGCGACAACATGTGAACAGCATTCTCGGAGGGAGTGCCCACAATGCTTATCACTCTGACCTGAATTCTGTGACGACGGACAATTTTACAAACAGCTGGGGATCAATCAAAGCCCACTTGAAATATGCCACCTGCCACTTTTACATTAGGAAGCATGCTGTTCAAAATGGAACATGTTCACTTGTATTTGTGATTATTTTACAGGCAAAGTTGGTCTCCTCATGGGGCCTCAAGTGCCAAATGATTTATCCTTCCCCTCGCTGCCATCTCCGCTCACCAGTACTCTGGTGAAGGGGTGGAGGCAGTGGGTAAGTTTACTTTAAGTTGTCTCTAAGCCTGGAGATGCAGTCAGCAAGGGAAGGATGGATATAATATTTCTATTTAAGTTAAAATCCAACGGCAACTACTTACCACCACACCCACCCACCTCAGTGTTGTCTACTGACTTTACATCGCTGGAGTTGCCATCAGTTTATTTACTTTTAAGACTAAATAAAGGAAGACAGACCTTCTCCATACAATATAACCATCCTGTAACTAGGTTAAGGTCTCTGTACCCCCTCCTCTCAGACACTGGTGGCTACTCTACCTGTCCCTATAGCCAGGAGTCACTTCTCTCCCAGCAGGTGTCAGTGTTACTACTGGAGACACATGAAGATGTAACTGTTAAAACCCAGCGGTGGACAAATCTCTTGAACACTGTATTTACCTAAATCTACACCTTATACACATGTTTTTAATTGTTTTGAACCATGCATTTTATGCATAGTAACCCAACAGGTGGCACTAACATTGCACCCAAAACAGGTGAATTAAACTTTCATAACTCCCATCTTTTCTGCCACAAACTGCTGCAATGTTATCAAATCACCAAACAAAGCTCTGTATTTGTATCTTTAGCCAGCTGGATTTGTTTTATTATAAAGTGTGAGTTAACGTTAGTTCAGTGTTTAAAAATAAAATAAAAATCTTTTTTTTAGAAAATCTCAAGGCGAGGATGCAAAATTCCCCCTTATTTAAAGGACAAACACAATTAACAAAGAATAGCCTCCGAAATTCACAATAATGCAATTTACATGTCTGTGGTGGAACTTGAACCCACTCATTATGCTCAAAGAAAAATATAAGGCAAACATTTCCTCTGGACCATATGGAATTTCTTGGGGCTGGTGATCTGTCCCGTTGAAAGCAGACCAAAACAGTGGCAGGGTAAAAATGGGTGGAATTCATGTATAGCCACAGGATGCAGCAGATGTGTTGGTGGTGGTGTTAACGTGAGTAGTTTTTAGACAGACTCCAAACTCCACTGAACACACCGGGAGTCCGGTCTCCCCCTCCATCTGGTGTGTAGAGTGTCAGTCCTCCGGAGTAATGTTCGACACAAGGTCAGCAGAACACCGCAGACTCGCTACATATGCTCCACAAACTGTTGCCGTTGGTCAGGAGGACATACATTATAATCCAGATTAAACAGGATAATTAGCTTTTTGTGAGCCCATTAATTCTGTCAGGTGAAGGGGGCAGAGGGGGGAATAAATAATGTGGCTGTGTCTTGTGACACACTGCTAAAAAATGGGCATCTTTCCAACAGCTCATTTCAACTCTCCTAAATTGGCCTCATTGTGGATGAAATATTAAATAGACCGGCCTGGCTATTAAAGCCGACTTTTATGGATTGGATGCTGTTGTACTTAATATACCGGCTCAGTTGTCCCTTTTATTTCCTCAGCAGTGTCCTGTCCTGCTGTGATGTATTGCATGAGGAACAGACCCACTGCTACACAATGGGGTTTCAACCCATGTGAAGCTCTCTGGCACCGGTCCAGACTGGGAGTGAGAACGCTCTGAGGGATGTTGTCTTAAGCAGGTTCCCTGCTGTGTTAGCAATGCCACCAATGAGGTTGCTGTATAGGGGCATTACACTTGTACATTTATTTCAATTATCTTATTTTTTTTTACGAGAGAAAAATAAATATCTTTAGAAAGTGATCCACATACATTTCAAATACAGGCTCAAACTATAACATCCATATTTGAAATTTTGCGTTAGATGGAATCTTTCATTTGTGATTGTGTTGCAAATCCAAATGTAAAAGTATTTTTTATGCAAGACACATACAATGTCTGGATTGTAGAGGTGGGTTTATACATTTTTTCACACAATGTAATGATACATGATAAAGATAGTTGCTTTAAGTGTGTTATTGTTGAATAATATGCTCTTAATAAATCATTAATATTGATAAAATCTTTAGCTATCTTATAAAGACACGCTTGAATTTATTTTTTACTTGTTTAACAACAACTCAGGTCAGGTCACTATTTTTCATTCAGCCTGGGCAAATGTATCCTCTTCAACCCTTCAGTTATTGTCAGGATATATCTAAAACAAATTCCTGTCAAACCTTGCTGCTCTTGCTAACGATAGCATTGTATCTTGCTTAATCTAAGCATGTTTTCTTTAAAAAATAAATAAATACTCCAAATGACTGATTAAATAGCTCAGTGTTTGCTGTACCAGTAAACAGCTTTAACAAAATGTTTTAAGCGAGTATGTACATTTTGTGATTACAGAAAGTTTATAATGTTTATCACTTCTCCTGTACACTAAAAGTAAATCACATAATGTGAAGAATATGATATGTGACATTCAAATAAGTACTGATAATTATACTGATTTTAAAAATGTTATATGTTACCTTGCTTACTTTATAAGTATGTCAAAATGCTAACATGCGTAACGTTAGAACGTGAATCCCCAATGTTATCAAAATAAAATGCTAACTCTAGGATCTGCTTTTTTGAATTGCATTGAGCACAAAAAGCAGTAACTTTCTTTGTTGTGCTCTTGGTCAGACTCAAAGTCTTATGCTTCAAGGATTGCTTTCTTAGTATTTTAAATTTGTTTCTACAATAATGCTGGATAATAGGTAAGAATGAATTACATTGTCATTAAATTACTTGGTTTTGCCATCTAGTGTGGTCCATAGCACAATGCTTGTATTAAATGCTATAACAATCCCCCCAAAAAGTATTCAATTGTCTGTCTTTTATAGCAGAGAATAAATAATTTCATGGTTCAGAGGATGACTGAAAGTAACTTCATGCTTCCAATTAGTACCGATGAAGATGCTATTTGGAGACTGATTTAGTTTTTTCTTTTCTTTTTTTCTTTGATTATGCGCCTGTGAAATATGCATCATCAAGGCAGTTCAGGTGTAAACATGCTGCTATCATTAGGCTTACTCACAACCCACTTTGTGAAAAAAATTGTGTTAGGTCTGAATATACTGCAATACTACACAAGGAAAGATGTTTTAAGCTGTATTTTTTCACCTACTAGTAAGTCAATATATATTTGGTAACCACTGGAGGAAGAAACAAACACATAAACTCACCAAGAGGCCCCTGTCTTGTGCAAAAACAAACTATCTGGGCAAAAATAAATCATTAGAATGTTGTTAAAATTTATAAAACTTCAAAAGAGCCGAGTCTGGAATCCTTGCTTTGAAATGTTGGCTGTATTTACATAGCTGTATTTGGTTTGAAGTGATATATTGAGGCCTTTTGTTAAATTACATTATTACTTCGTATTGAGTTTCAAAAAGAACAAAAAAGTAAATATAGGCTTACGTTTAAGAATTCAGTTAAAAAAATGTCAACATCAAATTTCAATGACAATATCAGAACATGTCCTCCAGTTGTATTTGGCAAACAAAGAATCTCCCCCTTCCCCCAGAGAAAACCTCAAACTATATATACATTGCGAAACAAATCCTATTTGGCTTAAAAAGGGAAGAGACTGGTCAGCTATAAATCTATGGCGTTCTGGTGGAAGAATTATTGTCGCACGGGAGTGCAAGCAGCCCGGTCTCTCCTGGAGTAGGACGTCCCCCTCAGCATCAACCAGAGTGGGGGAGGAGGTGGCAGTGTTCTTCCTCTGCCTGGAAGGTAGACGTTGGCCAGGGACCATAATGCCCGCAGCTGCTAGCAAAGCCCCCCTCCCCCCGTAAAATATTCATCACATAACTTTTCTGTACGACTATATGTTTTTAGCAGATGGTTACATTTTTGAGCGGAGAACAAAGTTGTAAAAGGAATAGGATTTCACGTGTTACCATGGGAACAGAGATGGATGAAGATGTTTCATGGTTCACTGGTTGCCTCTTCTCTGCTCGTGAGGGGGTGTGTGTGTGTGTGTGTGTGTGTGTGTGTGTGTGTATACACATGCATGCGTGTCTGGGTGAATCTGCACGTCTCAGTTTATCTGTATGCCTTTGAGTGTACATGTGTGTATGTGTGTGTGTTTGTGTGTGTGTGTGTGCGTGTGTGTGTGCTTGTGCGTGTTTGTACGTATAGCCACTTAACAAAGGGCTTCGTGTAACTATTGAATTTGTAAGGGAGTAGCAGATTCTGCTGCCGCTTAATTTCTCTGAAGGATATTATGTTAAGTTGCTCAGTGAAAGGTCAGTGCAGTTCCAAGAGGGGATCATTCCCTAATACACTATTACAAGAAGTATCAAGCGGCTAGTATTATAGAAATAATAAACGCTCTTGTCAAAGGCTCCATTCAGAGCGTCATTTCTTTTTTCTCTGTGATGCTGAAGTGCTGCTCATTTCACAGTGTATTAGCTGACTGTCTAAATAGTGATGATTCAGTAGCACGGCTTCTCATTTTCACACGACACATGAAAGGGAGGATCTGTCGATAAATGCGACAATAACAGCAGCCCAAGTTATCTTGTGCCGCTTTTATTTTTTTGGCTGCATTTCAAAACGAGTGTTCGTCCATTCGAGGGGAGCTAATTAGATTGTGTGAGTTGCATGATATGGGGTACTACACATAAAAGCCTTTGCAGTGGAGATGAGCAACGTTTGCCCGGTACCCCAGACAGTGCTGATAGTAGAGCACCTCCTTTAATTCCACTCTTTAAAAAAATCAGATCCTAATTGGGTGTCTGATTTTAGTAACTTGTTCAGCAATTTAAGAAAATTGCTTTTTGAAATGTAACAATTTCAGTGATCTTAAGCGTCTCATTTCTCATTCTGTGCACTCCACTGAGGACCGTTTCTGTTCAGGCCTCATCAGGCAGTCATTGAAAGGTCCTCTTTTGCCTGTAAACCAGGGGTGTCCAAACTTTTTTCACTGAGGGCCACATACAGAAAAATCTACGAAGGACCGGACCACTTTGCAAAAATAACACATTTATCAGGACATGTAGCTTCTCTGATGTTTAGTTTCATAGTGTCTTCGTAAATTGTAATCCTTCTTCACGGCAACACTTTACTTGCACATTAAAAAGATACATCCCCCCGCTTGTTAAATGCCATTGATACACCCAGTGTTTTCTGCTTTTACGTCTAATGTTCAGCTTGGTGAAAATAGTAGCCAGCTGAGATCCCGCCACTCCAAGGTGGGTCCGGGGGTATGCCCCCCCGGGAGATTTTTTTTAAGTTTTTAAAGTGAAATGCATGAATCTGGTGCACTTTGAGAGGGAAATTAAGAGGCTAAAGCTGAAGAATTGTGTATGAAAAAAAATGTAAGCACTGTGTCAGATGAATTAGAAGCTATTGGAGAAGGACACATGGATTTTCCATAATAATATTCATTTAAATTAAAATAATATGCAGGGTCCTCTGGGATGGGCTTGGTGCTCTTTTTCTTTTATGGGACATATTTCTCTGTAATATAATGAGTGCATTTAGATTATTTAAAAATGAAAAGGGCCATATTACATTATATTTTTAAAATGTGCCAAGGGCCAATCAATCAGTGTTGACACCCCTGCACTAGTGGGTTAATTAAGAAATGCAAAAAAAAAAAAAAAAAAAAAAAAAAATATAGCTATATATATATATATATATATATATATATATATATATATATTTTAAAGGGCCATATTGCATTATATTTTTAAAATCGGCCGCGGGGGCCGTAGTTTGGACACCCCTGCTGTAAATCATTGACCTCGTAGAATTTATCATGCCGTTCATTTGGAGGCATGAAAACAGTTGTTTTTAAGGCCCATCAGGACACAGAAAGCAGAGAGGAGAACACATGGGTAATTGTTTAAGATGGTGGAATATTGATTTGTTTGTGTTTGTTTGCTTACTGGAGTGCTGGTGTTGTATTGTTAAGTACCCTTACCAGAGACCATAAAAAACACCCCGAGCACATTTATGCACACGCATAAACCTATTACAATTTATTAAAATGAACTTGGCAGCAAGCGGCTCCCAGACACCAGGTGAAGAATGCCGTTATTAGGGGAGGCACCTGCAGAATGAGCACGGAGCATTTTATTTTGTTCCTGCGACAAAGTCGAGGGAGACATCATTTCCACAGAGGCATGTATGAGTGGTGAAGTGTAGCTTAATGGGATGGTTTTATTCATCAAGCGAGGTCTGTGCACTCGTCCACTGCGAAGCTGCCTTGAGGGACAGTGAGTGATTCCGACCACTCTGCCTCATTATGGAATCATATTAATATTTAAAGGGTTGGAATTGAGGAATAAAGAGGGTAATTGATAGCATCAAAATGAAAGTGTTTGAACCCCGCTGCAATGTGTGCCAAAAAGCTAGCCAAACCAATCCTCTTTTCTTTTTTCGTTCTTTTTTTGGTAATAAAAAAAGTACCAATCTAACCTTTTTAAACTAGCTGTCAATGGCACACACACAGTGGTCACAGACAGGAAAGAGAGTCACAAATGACTGGCTGATGACTCGTGCCAAGCAGAGGAGATTGAGTCATTGTATATACAGTGTTGTTTTTCCCTCCATTGCTGCAGCGAAAGAGCCACAGGTCATCCTATTCTCAAAGAAGGAATGGGGCAAAGAAAGTACAGACCCTATGGGCCGGTTTCGCAGACATGGATTAAGCCTAGTTCTGGACTAAATTGTATCTTCAATGGACAATCTCCATTCAAAATTCCATTTAGTCCAGGACTAGGCTTAATCCATGTCTGTGAAACTGGCCCTAAATGTTTTAATTTTCTGTTTATCTTAATCTTAATGCAGATAACCCTGCTCCACAGGTTTTTTTTTCTAGATTAAGTACTCGGAAAAAGACAGTAACCTTTAAAGTCTTCCCCGTGTGTGTGTGCGTGTGTGTGTGATTAGACTGTATGGAAGGAAAGTGACATGTAAGCATAAATGAGTCTGCAGGCAAGTAGACTGTGAATGATAATGATGCTCAGGAGTTCTACTTAGCATAACATAAGGGAATGCTGCTTGTGCTCATGGCATTCTTCAGAACGTAGTCCGTGGACTTTGTTACAGTAGAGTAGCACTAATTAGGCTGCACCACGTTTAGCCAGCGGCTCTACAAAACCACCATTGTGCATGATTTAGCCCTAGCGTTGCATCAGCCAGTTCCAGGGATGAATGTTAACTTATAGTGGTACACGTTATTAGTGCAGCATATGGAGATACAGCAGTACAGGTGCAAGCAGCCTGTTATTTGATTGTTACCTAGAGATTGATAATCGTACAACAAAGGCCTCACGATTATGTTCAGTCTGGAGGCTTTTTAGATAGAGCTGAAGAAAGTGCCAGTACGCAGACAGATTGCTAACAGATGCCAGCACACCTGTAGCTCCTAATCAGAGTTCATTTTCTGTTTTAGGAGGAAGAAAGGTGTTATTCAGGCAACAGGCCTGTCATTCCAATAACGATTTAATGATAGTGAAATATAATGATGGTGTTAGAGTAGAACAATTAATAAATAACGTTATTATCATAATTCAAACCAAGATTTGCACATTATTTCATTTAACATTATACTGTATTGAGCTTGCCTGATAGCAGCACAACTAAATTGGTTAGTATTCAGTATTGTATAGTAGGAAACAGGTTTCCAAACATAACAATTCACAATATGCATTTAGTTGTTTCACCTTGTAATCCCTTGCTATACTACAGCATAATGTGCTACTGTTTGATTTGTAGCCCAACATTATAATTGCAAGTCATGTAGCACTTGTAAGTAGCACTTGTAAGTAATAGTTTGGGCAGCCTGTCCTCATTAGGCTTTGTCAAAGCAAGTGAATGTAGATGCTAATAGAAAGACCTCACCACTCAAAGGTCTGCACAAGACCTTTTTTATTTTTGCGCATGAAGTGTAAAAACAAACACAAAGTGACACCATTTGATGTTTGATCACATATTTTCTCCGTGTTGCTAATAGAAACAGTGGGAGTTGTGAAGAACGTAGTATGGCTCCTCAAAGGCCGTGTTGAATGAGGGATGTGTGATTATGCAGCAGGGCCTCAGAATACTAAGATGGTGGTGTCTATTGCCTGAGAAAAAAAAACACAAAAAACATTAATGCAGCCAGTGATTTTTTATCTTGTGGAGTGCTGCGTGTGTTGGTATAAATAGATAGCCAATTTGTAAAATCGTCCGCCTGAACATAAGCATCTTGGGCCACTCTAATTGGTCAATTTCCCGCCTGTATTGAGTGCCTGGATTGATTTATTGCCTTTTTTAAAAGGCCGTTGGGACCCACAGAGCAGCTGTGCCAGCCGTCCGTGCCGCGATTGTTACGAAAAGAAGGGGCTGAGTGCTGAGCGGAGGACAGCAGTAGCAGCGGCGGCAAACGGGCGAACAGAATGGAGCAGAGCGGCATTGGCAGACAGCTGGCAAAGACAACGTCTGCAGTCTGGCACCACTGGAGATGTAGGATTTATTTCAGCAAACACTGCCGAGTGGAGAAGCCCCCTTTTGCCCTGGTGGAGATCTCTCTCTCCCTCTCTCTCTCTTTCTTGCACAAACACACACAAGCAGGAATGTTGCTTGATTGCAGCAATGCTTTAACCATATGAGGGGGCCTGTGTGATTGCAGCCGAAGAATAGACAATTTTTCATGTCATGATACAACCCCCTCCCCACCTTCCACTTGACATGGAGAGGGCTTAGAGAGAGCTTATTTGAGAGTTCTGTCTCTTGGGGTTTGAGTGATAGCTCCCCAACCTGAGCGTATCTCTCGGGCTGAATCCGGCTGTTTGTGAGCAATCATAGTGATTTACTCTCCTGCCTCGTATATCTGGCTGAAACAATTCCATCACAGGGGGAGATTTAGAATAATGTAAGCATCTACATCTGCACATGCGACCTGTGTGAGTGTGGCTGTTTGTTTTACGAGTCCCTATCAGAGTGGATCTTCTCAGTGATGTTTAGAAATGTGAATGGTGATCTCTCACGAGTGGTGCTTCAGGCAGAGTGCAGTGTTTTAGGTAAACTGTTTTGGGGGAACTATGTTTTTTCTTCTTGTTGGTGTTACCCACACAGCTTGACTTGTGCCCCGTGTGGGACTGGCTCAGTACGGAGAATGTTTGAAAGACTGTTAAGTGTAATGTGCATCTGCTGCTCTCTGTAACTTAGAAAAATACTTCCTTAAATACAAACACACGGCTGTATTTGCTCTCTCTCTCGCCACAACACATTTTTTCTTTCCATCTGTTTTTCTTTTCTCCCCCTCCTTTTGATTACATTAATGGAAACAGTCCCCCAGATGTCCCTTGTTATGATCGTACACTTTCTTTCAATGGAGCTGACTTTAATTCCAAAGAGTCACAATGAGAATAGTTGCAAGTATAGACCTTCGTGTGTGGTTCAGCAACACGGTGGCATTTGCTGAACCATTTGGGATAATCCACTCTGTTGAAGCATTTTACTATAAGCATCCAAGCCCAGCCATTGACTCCAGTTTCTCTGGTGAAATGTGAGAGCAGATAGCTAAGTTAGTGTCTCCTTTTTGAACTGTGATTCTTAGAAATTCCTGTATTTAGCATTGGGGGATTGGGAAGCCTGAGTCTTCCACATACATTTGAATGCACATTTGGTGAGTCCTCCACTAAAGGAAAAAAGAAAAAAAAGACTAAGAGAGAGAGAGTGTGTGTGTGTGAAAGAGAGAATGAAAGGGAGAGAGAGTAATCGCGCCGTCTTCATCTAGTACTTAACTTTAGGAAATATGAGTCTGGTTGAAGATGAAAGGGACTTAATCTCAAATGCCTCAAATGCCTCTCTCCTCTACACTCTTTCTCTCTGTCTGACTGTCTTTCTCGGTGGCTGCTGTCCAATGGGACTTGCCCATTGCAGCACATTGGAGTGCATTATGTAATCCCCCTCCACATCTCCACGCCCTGTAGTAATGGTTTAATTAGGGGAGGGGTGGGGGGGTTGCGAGCATCATGGCTACCTACCTGCCACCATCGCTTCTCAAACATTCACCAAGTGATTTCTCCCCTAGAGACAGACACCTCTGGATCCATCAGTAAGATCCTCCACACTCTTTGATAAACATTTTCCCGAGTCCATATCTTTTTAAGCTGTTAGCATTGTAATGGTAAATGGACTTGTATAGCACTATATCTCCGTTTATCACAGACCCAAAGCGCTTTACATTGTTTTTGTACACATTAACCCAGTCACACACACATTCATACACCGATAGCAGCAGCTACCACGCAGGGTAGGCTTGGTGCAAAGCTAACTAAGCTAACTATCGGGAGCAATTCGGGGTTCAGTGTCTTGCCCAGGGACACTTCGACATGTGGCGGGGAGACAGGGGATCGAACCTCCGACCCTGCACTCCAGAGGCGAACTACCTACCCACTTCGCCCCATTGTGCCTGCCGATGCATACAGAGATTGCAGAAGTAACAGAGCTTGTCTGTTTTATTGTCCAGATCGCAGCTTGTAGCCCCCAGCCTCCTATTCCCTTTCGTATTCCTCCAGAAGGCTCTCTCTCCCCGTCCCCCTCTCTCTCCCTCCCTCTTTTCCACCCCCCTCCGCTCCCCTTGCCGGCCAGCTAGCCAGCCAGTGCGGGCGTGCTCAGTCTGTCAACACTTCCACACACACTCAAGAGGGTCTGAATGGAAACAGCAGGAACCACACAGACTTGCCAGAACAGGCCCCCAGAAACAGGGGGTTAAAACCAAGCTATGGTATGATGTAACTCGGGCCTGCCACACTTAAGCCTTTCACAAGCTGACTGTGTTTTAATAGATATTCAGTTCTATTCCAGTTGTGCCGACAGTAAACATTTAGAAATTGTTTAAGGAGGAATGTTTATACTTGCAACACTGTGCAGGTTTACATTAGACACTGAGGGATTTCTGTTATTATATGAAGAAGCACAAAACCTTCATTTGTATGGTCTTAACCACCCAGCTGCACACACTGTATACACAGGTGTTATTGGATGCTTTATATTGAATTTAAAAAAAAGATTAACCTAATTTATTTTTTTAAACATGTTGAATATTATCAGAATAAATGTAGTAATGCAGTAAAATGCCTATAACAATGAGACCATTGTGAGGAAGTTTTTGTTTAGTTCTACTTTTTTTTCAAATCACTATGACTTGGAACATCATAACAGTATTATATGTTTTGTGAAAAGCTGATGAAAATGACTTAAGTGATTATTGCATCTTGGCAAGTTAGTTAACATTAGGGATTTATAGTTCACACATTTTTTAAATGCAGTGTTGTGTGTCGCTTGATTTTGTGATGAAAAACGTTATAGAGAACAAAGATGGTAGCTGTTTTAAAAGTTTGTATTTGCTCATCTACAGGCAGAAAAAAAAACAGAAAAAAAAGACCTGGCTTGCTATGTGTTTCAGGCTTAATCCTCTTCTTCAGGAGGAATCTAGAAATGATGACATTTTGGACTTGAGGGTCTTGACAGTCCTTATTGCTATAACTAGCCAGTTCTTGGTCTATCAAATATTCCATTCATGAGTATATTACGGTTATATGACATGAGGGCCCGGACACACCGTGTTGACAAAAAAAAGGCAATTGCCATTACAATCTATTGTAATGGCAATTTTCCTTTGTGTGAGGTTGTTGTGCTGCAAACAAATTATAAGATCTCATTCAAGCGTAGAATTTACTGTACATTTTCTTTGCGATGTGTTCGAGTGCAACCGGCCTTATTTGTTGGATGTCATTTTCACAGAAACACCGGTACAGTTGGCAAACCAAACAGGTATATACAGGAGTTGTGTCTAGCTGCAGGTCCTGAGGGAAATGTCTGGCTGTTTAGCTCCTAAATGCTCCACTTTGTTCCCTAACTGTGTCTGTCTGCAGTTCATTGCTGATCAGGTAATGTACAGCAGTTTTTGGGGTTTTTAGTTTTTCCTCCCCACTGTAAACAACATCCTGCTGTGGATGAAAAGGACCTTTAGAGAGAAAAACAACAACTTGTTAAGCTGTGGACCCGACAGCTGAATAATGAGCTGCAAGTCACTATACAGTAAAGCTCTGTTAAGTGGAGCGGAACAGTAGATTCAGGTGATAATTCTCTGTGTATGTTCCTCACTAAGAGCAATCCCCTTTCACATTGTACTTCCTATCACTGAGTGAGTTAAGATCAATCGAGTGAAAAAGGAATCAGTGCTGTTTGAGTGACTGACTGTTCGTTTGACTCCTGCTGAACACAATATGCTGCTGTATAGGGAAGAACTATAACACATTTATTTCACTGTTTTTTTTTCACTTTTTTTGCGACAGCTGCCGTACAATACTATAACTGGGGGACACAAAAGTTACATCGTAGTCTATGAACACTATTTGTATGTACATTTTTCACACTATAATGTAAAAAGCCATATGTCCAAATGTCTTTCATCTACTTGTTGCCGTTTCTACATGCTTTCAGGGTATTTGTTCTTGACCAGCTAAAGAAAAATTACTTGCAGATTGTTCTTATACTTCCCAAAAGTTCACTTTGGCCTCATTTGAACTCACAACCTGTGAATAATTAGAAGTTCAACAGCCTGTATACACTGTATATACCATTCATATACTGTATAATCCTTGAGTTGAATTGTGACTTGATGAGGCTTGTTTATGTTGGTGTACCCCATATTGAGCCTTGCAGTGCTCTTCATGTGAAGAGCTTATCAGTGAGAGACGAGGCCAGTCTTACTCCAGGGCGGAGAATCTGCCACTCCCAGGAAGAGAGACTGTCCTTGGGTCAGGATTCACTCAGCTCCTGGCACATGCACACACAAACAAACGCACATTTCGCATAGGGTTAACAGCACTTGACACTCTATTCTCTCGCAGTCCTGAAGGGCTGAATGGAATTAAGCCGAATTTGATAATGACTTATTAAAAACTGTGGCTGAATAAGTGAAGTGTGTTGTGTAGCCATTAGAGGATGGGAGCTATTATGTTAAATGTTTTGATTTGTGAAGTGGGGTGTGGACTTGCTAATCCAGAGGCGGTTGGGGATGCTGGAGGGAGGAATCAAGCCATGCATATAATATGAGAACATTAGGTTGATGTACACAGACGGGTGCTTCTGAGCAAGAGAAATAGGGATGATCGATGAACTCCAGAGGGGGAACGATTATGGATATAGAATTAGCCAAATCACCCCATAAAGCTTAAGTAGATCAGAGATATCACTGTGTTAAGAATCCACAAAATGTCAACGGATAGACTTGAGTAAAACTACAGTTTTATCTGCGCAACTCTGATCCCTTTTTAAGTATTCTTTCATGTTACAGGTGAAGGTTGAAAAGCTATATCTATTCATAGACAGATGTTGCTGTATTATTGCTTGGCCGAAAGCAGGATGGAGCATTTCTCCTCAGCGTTTTCCAGGCCTGCCTGCCAGACTGAGATCAGTCTGAGACTGATAAATCACCCTGCCCCAGCCCTTCTCCTGTGTTTTCTTTTCAAATGTAGAATCGATGGATTTTTCCTTCATTTCATTGACCTGTGCATAATGGTGCTCTCACTCCTCTACCATTGGGAAGGAGCCCAGCGCTGCAGACGTGCTTGCCCAGGCAAAGACAGGCGGCCTGGGCTTTGTGTTGCTTATTGTTCAGCCTGGTGAAATTAATGTGCTGTGAAATTAGCATTTTATCTGACTGCAGATACAGTAATGGAGGCAATTAGAGTGCAGGGGAGAAGCAGTGCTTGGGGTAGTGGAGAGGTAAGGGACAATGCTCGATGCTGCCGGAGCCCAGCGGAGAGTTGCACAGCCGGCCCTCGCAGATAACACAATCACCCCCAGTCTGGCAAGCAGCAACACAGTCTGACTGGAACCTCTGTCGGTTAATAAAGAACACATTTGCTGTATGAAATGACACTATATCGTTTTGATTAGCTAACTGGGAAAAAAAAGAAAAACACTATAATGCAATATTTTTATTCATATGTTAGCAGGAATGGTGATCTTTTTTGTATGCATGCGGTGCAACCAGTGCTCTGCTGTTGATGTTTTAAATGCTTTTACTTTTTGGAGTCACAGAGATTTGGATGGAATTGGATGGCGGTGAAATCAATGCACAATTTGAGCTGAGATCATTTCTCATCAGTTATTTTCAGAATACGACATTGTGTATTTACAGCTTCAGGGGCGCATTGTCAACTCTCTTTATCATGTCTCCAGATTGGAATTGATCCCTCTGATTGTGAGCCACGGGCAAGGGGATGGACCTTTATCAGATGCTGAGGAGCTGCCAGCACGCTATGCCTGTCACCTGAAGCCCTCGTAGATTGTTTATTTATTCTTCAAAAGACTCTCTGATGTGATGCTGGAGGGGTGATGCTAACATAACGTTATGTTTAATTTTGGTGCGCCCAGCTGGGACAATCGTGGCAACAACCTGTGTTCCCCGTTGTAGGCCTACCCCGACCCTACAGTATACGCCCATACAGCGTTATTAGACACTCATACTGTTATTCCAGTCCTGTGTTATAATGTATAATGTACTATGGAACTGTATATCCTCACATGGCTTTCCCCTGAACATCCTGTCAGGGCTCTGAGTCAAATATTGACATAGCTTAATGTTACAACTGAGAAAATATCTTCAAAGTTTTTTTCATGTTACGGGTAAATGAAGTGTTCTCTCTATTTGGTCCACATGAACTCCCGAGTGTTTTTTTTTGTTTGTTTAGCGAGAGCGGAGTCAAACAGGTGCACACAAAGAGTGTCAGTGAAGAATTCCATTTCTTTCCTGTATTTTTCGCCACAAAATATGTTGCAAAGGTAAACTCAAACTATCTGTATTAAAATATAAGAATTAATCCTCAGTTCTGAGTTTTTTTTACCAGTTATATCTAGAAAATAAGTCTCTTTCTGGCATTTCTCATGTGATTTATAAGCTTAATAATGGCAATATCTCCATTTCTTGTGATTTATTGTACTAATTCTTTAATTTTCTGCAAACATGTGGGTTCAAGCAAGTGTAACCACAACTTTCTTTTTTCTTTCAGCCAACACCCCCCCCCACACACACACACACACTGCCTCTCTGGGTAAAGACAGCATGACTTCTGCAGTCGGAGGATCACGCCCAATAAGAACATTATCCCAAAGAGTGCACTGGGCTGGCAAGAGTCTGAGATAATACCCCTTCCTTTTAAACTCCACCGGCTTCTGCTCACACACACAAAGTATAGAGGCAGAGACAGGGAGACCTTACCAAATGATACCCCACAGCACCCATAGAAACCAATTGTTCCCCAGCCCCCCCTATGCTTTAGGGGAGGGAAAAGCCGAGGGGATAGCTGGATGTCTGCATAATATCCTTATTCTCAAACATGAGGGTGTAGTCCGTTTGTCCATTAGTGTCAACATACCGATGCTAAATGGGCCTCGGCTGTCGCTTCTTTTCAAGCCGCGGAGTGTTCCTCTGTCTTGGTGGACTGGGGTAGTTGGTCCACAGGGTATTATCCATTCTGATTGGGAGGCTGTGCAGCCTTCTGAAGAGAGGGAGATAGATGAGGACATGCCACGGTGCTGAGGCATGTGTATGATTAGGGAGGCATCCTCTGATACCTGTCACACCGGCAGCATGTTTACGTGCTAAATGATGCTGATCAAATGGATGAGTGCCAGCCCCGTGCAGCAGATGAATGAGAGGTCTTAAGTAGTCATTTACAAAATCTTTCGCTGTGAGATTAGCCACATTACACAGCGATACTTACGAGCGACACCTTTTGTCAGAGCGAGCTCATCTCGAAAATACAAATGGGATTCGTGCAGCCCCGCATGCTTTTCTGCTCTCACTCTCCCCTTTTACAGCTCGTCATTGTCAGGCGAATTGAAAGGCTCTTTTTCCTTATTAAGACCGAGTGTTGAAGTGGGCACTGTTACGCAACTGAGTTAGCAGAGAGTGGCTTACCACAGACAAACCCCTCTTCCCTTTTTTTTGAGAGCCTGTGCTTTCTCCCCTGCGCTCCCTCACTGATCTCAGACCAGGTGTTGTGTTGTGTGGCTTGGGCCTCTACATTCAGCAAGAGGGCCCAAATCTGTCCTGAGTCAAGCGTAATCAGAAGGCCCCCAGGTTTTTAGCGCAGACTTGGCCCGTCGGCCTCACATCTTGTTTGAGTTAACAACACAAGCTGAATGGACTGTTTACAATCTCCACAGCAGGGGCAGAAAACCTCCACTAAATCTGTCTGGATGGCTGTCAGATGTGGAACAGATGTGCTGAAATGGAGGAAATTATGTCACTTCTTTTTCCCCCTCTCCTATGTGACCGTGGTGACTAAAGAGCCGTGATCAGGGTGATGTGATTATGCAAAGGGAGAGACTCGGCACTGCGGTGACAGTTGTGCCATGTCTGTGTTTTTCTTCAGTGGCTTCATGAGGCACATAGCAGGGGCGCCGTTCCGTATGTGCATCACAATGCCCTCTACAGGTGTATGTTGGTGAAAGTTATTTTTTTAAATGAGTAAAATTTGACTTCTCCACAGTGCTTGCTACGACAGCAGGCATTAAAATACACATCACTCAGAGAGCAGATTAAGTCTTCAGTGCTCAAATTCACATAACACAGCTAAATGTCAATAGGCCACCGTGGTCAAGAGTGTTTCCCCTTCTGAAAAAGGAACAATAAAGTGTTCAGCTAGTCTGTGGCAGCATTACAAATTTACACAGTCAAAGGTAAAGGACCAGCATGCTTACTTTACCTCAAATATTTATTCACTCTCACAGCCCTTGAAAGCTTGAACGGGCTTTGCTTGAATGGGTAAAATATAGAGTGTGTGTGTGTGTGTGTGTGTTGTGTGTGTGTGTGTCTCTGTGTGTCTGTGTGTCTGTGTGCGTGGGCATGTGCGTACGTGGGCATGTGCACATCCGTGTGTGTGTGTGTGTGTGTGTGTGTGTGTGTGTGTGTGTGTGTGTGTGTGTGTGTGTGTGTGTGTGCGCGTGCGCGTGCGCGTGCGCGTGCGCGTGTGTGTGTGTGTGTGTGTGTGTGTGTGTGTGTGTGTGAGTGAGACAGACACATACCTGGTCACACCTTTCTATCACTCTTTCATCATTCTGTGGGGCTGCATCTCACTGAGGGCCACGCGAGCAACCAGAGTGCACTTAACTGCCGGTTCTCAGGGACATCCATCACAATGGCTACAACGTACACAGCCATACATCCATTAAGACCAGAGCGAATGTGACTCTAAAGCCATTTTGTGTACAAGCCCTTAGCAATCCCTGCAACATCACCGTCTTTCACGTCGGCACTTCTCGCCGCGTGGGCCCTGCTACAAAATGTTTATAAAGTTCACAAGTGTATCGCGCAGCATTGGCTTGATTAGTTTATTTGTTTTTAATGCATCCCCTGCCTCCGTCTCCTTATGGATGAGCGAGCTCACATTTGCTAAACATGTTCAATGTTTCAATTATAGGTTGTAATTTACCTTGTGCACTGGAAGTAGATTACGAGTGCATAGAGAGATGAGAGGGTTTATAATGAATGTTAGGTGTATTGCCTTGTGCTTGTCTTTCCTCTCATGAGCTCATGTTACACTCACTGTCCCCATGTAATCACAACAGACAGGCAGACAATGAAACGACTAAAACAGCAGACATAATGAAGTATTTTCTATAGAATTTAAAAAAAATATATATTTTTAGAGCTTGCATTTTTAATTTAAGTAATTCTGATGGACACCAAGAGTGTTGTCAAGTTCCTTACCCTCTTCTACAAGCTGACACGTTGAGATGTTTCCTTTTCCACAATGAGTCTTTTCCTCCTTCTTTTGGATATTCTTAAATCTCTTATCTTATTAATCTTTCAAAAAAAGAAGGCTTTTTTGCCGCAGGCTGCCGAGGAGGAATTTGTGTTTAGTGGATTCCTGTTCCCAGATGAGGAGAGCTAAATGAGTTTGGAGGCTTCCTGAATGCTCTATAATTGTGATGAGGCTCTGTTCCTCTGAACAATTAAAGATGCAGGAGCCCTGTCTCTTCTGACATCCATCCCAGAGCAGAGCACTGTCGTCTGAGTCTTCCCGGTAAAACACACACACACGCACACACACACACACACGCACACGCACACACACACACACACACACACACACGCATTGCAGCCGGGTGACCACCTATCTCTTTGGAACTGCCCGGCTATAATACTTAAAGTGAAAAATCTCAAGGTCGGCATCAAGTCCAATGCTATGATCAATTTATTACTCGCTGTCAAAGTATTAGACGGTAGAAACGGAGGGACCTGCCAGTCCTCCCAAGTGGGCCGTCACCCCCACCCCCTTCTCTTCTCTTCTCTTCTCTTCTCTTCTCTTCTCTTCTCTTCTCTTCTCTTCTCTTCTCTTCTCTCTTCTCTTCCCTCCTCTGCTCATAGTCTCACATAGCACAGGCTTTATTTGTCCTTTCAGAACAAAGCGGAGAACAAAGCTGCGTAGCCGTCTGCTCTGTGGAGCTGTGTGGCTATGCTAATGTCTCTAGGCTGGGTTGAGTCTTATTGAATGGCTGAGCAGAAGAGGTAAATAAGCGTGTCTGGATAAGAGGTGGGGGCCAGCGGGTGAAAGAGACGAAGTAATAGACTATTCCAAGGGGTCAGCCCGTGCGAATGCAAATATTTATATAAGTGATTAAATTGCCCTCCCCACATCCCGCCCACCTCATTTAAATGAGGAAACTAAACTGTAAAAACGATTCATCTCCTAAAGGCAAGTCTGAAAGAGGAGGCAGAAAGAGGGAGTTGTGGGTAGAAAAGAAGAGCAAACAAACAGTGACGTAAATCTGACTCACTCGTCTTTTGCCTTCACAATGCGAAGATTAGAGGAGCGGGCTCTTTCAGCGATGCAGATTTTCATCCCTTGCTTTTCTTAGACTTTCATCCTTTGCAGTGACGACTCTGTGGAATTTCACACTGTCACAGCCATTTCTGAAAAAGGGCAACAAGGGCTATAATCTCGCCATCAATATTGATATGTTCATTCATTTTTACCTGTTAAAATATATGTGATCTTTTTTGTTGTTGAAAAATACTTTGACGAAACAGCAAAGCCACTGATTTATTGTACAGCTGCCCAATGAAGTGGTTCTTAACCTTTTCGATCAGAGGGAGGGATCAAACCAAGTTCTTATTTGTATATTTGTCACAAGAAATACATAATAGTCTATTATTTATTTTTTTAAATCATTCTTAAAACTAAATAGTTGAATGCATCCACGTTATGCAGGCTGGGCCTTTCAACCTCACAAAGATCAAGCTGGGAGAGCTCTTGATATTAGTCTCACGTTATCCTCGACAACATTTACCCAATCAAAATTCTCCTGCTGTAATCAGTTCTCGAGATTTCTTCGTAGTGATAGGCGCAACAAATTCTCAAGATTCTCAGATCAGTTTTTTTTTTAAACCGTGACCCGTGGCAATTTGTCACAGAACCAATCTCAGCCATCTCCTCATCAGATAACGGTGGGGGGAATCCTGAGGTGCAGACACTTTAGCATGCAGCTGTCTGAGATCTGTGTCCTGTTCTAATTGAAATCAGGATGCGATAACATGCTCATTATGGAAGGAAGTCTGAAGAGATGGGCTCACACCAACAACCCTGTCAGGACTTTGCCTTGATGTAGTGTTGATGTGGCAGGCTTGACCACTTCTTTTCTTCTTTTGTTAATCAGAAATCAATATCTCCAAGAGTGTAGTATTTCATCCAACAAACATATAGGCAGTGGAGAAGTTGAGTCAGTATACGAGTGTCTCCAGTTGCATCTTAAGCTGATGAGCCTATCCTCGTCTATCAACAACATTGTTCCCAGTACGCACAGTTTTATTTCGATGCCTCTAATGATAGCTTCATGATGATATATAGCTGTGTTTTAAACACCCTTAACAAGGGCTTTGAGAGACGGTATACTAAGACATCCAAGTTTCTCCTGTAATGGAATCCAGTTGTTTAATTATGTTACATAGTTTTTGAATTGTAAGTTTGTATTCAGTTATCAAAGGATCGTTCTTTTTATTATGCACGACTTCATTGGCACTTTCAAAGCTTTTGAAGGTTAATCAAGATTCTTAAAGCAATTATACCACCTCATTTAGTCAATGTTATTATGGCATTCACTTTATGGAAAAATGTGTGAAAGTCGACTTTCCTTTGTTATTATACTGTATATTATAGCACTAATGCTAAACTGCATTAGCACAATTATCTCGCTAGTATAATGAATTGTTGATAGCTGTAAATAGAGCAATTGAACAGGCCTTACTGATCCACATTATGAAATAATGAGTGTGATCACTCACAAAGCAATAGTTACTCAGCAATGGTTCTTAGATAAAGCCGGAAAATCAATGTAATACATGTCATTTTTAATGGGATCCTAATGTAATTCAAACAATATACCTAACGTTTATTATGGCTGTCACTGAAACCCCTAATGCCAGTATATTATAAGCATGAATGATTTGTTGCACTGAAGCACTGCAGATATACTGTAGGTTGGACAGAGTTACAGTAGATGGGCAGCAAGAACACTGCATTATGAGCTCAGCTTGGGAGTCAAAAGTCAGTGTTTTGGGCTATATGATGTCAGAAGGAATTATTTCACTTCCTCCATCTTGGCCATTTAGCGCTCATCGGGGACCATTAGACAAGGCGCTGCAAATCCCTCTGACTTTGGTGGGGCTGCAGCTTTCTTTATCCGCCCACACCTTTAGTCAACTATGTCGACCTCACTTTGCTCTTTAAATCAGCTTTCCAATCCAAAACAGTCTCTAGTCATTTCTGTCTCTTTGTATGTGTTTGTTGAGTTTCCTCTATAATATTCATCTAAATCTTTTTTTTTGTTTTTTGTTTATTTGTTAGGGACAGTGCATATTCATGAACAGCTGTAACATTTACAGCTGTAAAAATGCCAGATTTGAGCAAAAATGCTAGTTTTCATCTGTTGTCCCTGGCATGCAAAAATATACAGGTTAAAAAATTAATACATATACAAAGGCAAAAATAACACAAGAAAATAAAAGAGTTTAAAGCTGGTCACAGACTTGGTTTTCTTTTATCCACTGTTTGAGGTGTGCTTTGAAGGTTGAATCATTTTGTGAGTCTCTTATTGTGAGTGGGAGAGTATTCCAATATTTAGTTCCTTTGACTGACAGAACAGTTTGTCCGAATGTAGTACGTCTGTATGGGACGTCACAGTCTCCTCGGGCTGTGGCCCTGGTGCCAGTCCCACTCGCAGACTTTAGCTTAATAAAATCTTTCAATGGTGGAGGAGCAAGTCTGTGCAAAATGTTATATATAAAACATGCATTTTTAAAATAAACAAAGTAATGAACATTTAATAAATGATGTTTATCTAAAACAATGCAGTGGTGAAACGAAAATGGCTTTTTGTCAAAGATTTTTATGGTCTTTTTAAAAAGGGTTTGTATTGGTTTTAGTGTTGTGACAGCAGCAAGTGACCATGTGGTTATACAGTATTCAATATGTGAAAAAATCATTCGAGCAGCATTAGTAGTCATGAAGGATCTTACTTGTCTGAAATTGTATAAATCTGTTTGGTAGCTCAGTGGTTACATGGATTTGTCAGTGCAGCAGATATGCATACTGTATAGCTCTATAATACACTTCAAGTGTTTCTGACATTTGGCATTTATATATAGCCATATGTTTGTGTAGCAGTATGGTCTCTTGCAAACTTTTTTTTCATACAGTGTGTGACTCTTGAGGAAAAAATTAATAATAATAATTTCAAATATAACATATATACTGTATCGTACATCAACAGGTATTTTGTTAACCTGCTTTACAGTATTGAGTTTGAATTGCATTATGAATTGTGGCATAATATTTCCGTTGTTCTTAGTGTCCAGACTATTAATCTTGCCGTTCTATAGCCTGGCTTTTATCAACAAAGTAAACAAATTACTGGCAGTCTCCCTTTACTTCAAACCCTCTGTTATCTCGATGCCTGGCGTTGCCAAATGTTTAGATGTGTCGTCTCGTCTCCATGACTGTCATAGAAAAAGCGTTTTTACATTATTTGTAGAGCTGTGCACAGCTGGCGAGGGAGGTAGTAGCCGGGACAATTTTCATTTGTTAATGTGCAGCGATGACAAGCTTGTTACTTTGTTTGCCCATTATTCACTCCTCCATAGTGCACGCTGGATATGAGGCTGATTAAGTCGGACAAATACGGTGTAATACGTTGACAGCAGCACCACTCTGTCATGGCACAGCACAAGCGAGGCCCTTTGCCTGCTCTCCTCCCCTGCTGAGTTTTCATCACACAGTGGAGACCACATCTAATACTACACTCAGACGGAAACAGCTGGAAAGGTTAAACCTGCATTGGAAGGTGATCTGGAGAGGGCAATGCATGGGTTTGAATGTTCTCCTGGTAAACAGACAATTATAATAATTGAGGTTTATTTCAAATGACTACAAGTAACATATCCATTCCATCAATGTCCTCAATATGAGGAATAAATCAGTGGAGTCTTAAAACTGTGCCGGCAATCCCCGCTTTAACTGCATAATCAAGAAACAATAATGCAACATTGATATAAATGCAGACTTGATGTTTACTGTGATAAATTATATCAACTCAAGTGAGTTTTAACAGTCGTCTGTTTTTATTCAGTATGGAATACAAAAGAAAACAGTCGCTGGCAATACGTGTGTATATCTGTTACTATAATGAGTGGATTTGAAAACGAGCAGCTAGTATTAAAACCGCCTGCTAGGAACTTTTAACTGTCTATGAAACAGTCAAATTGTTCCTCTAATGATTATGAATAATCTGTAAAAGCAATCAAGACCATCAGTGAAAAGAATGCTAGCAAATATATGGCAGCTGGCGCTGTTGTTAATACACTACCACTTTTGTACAAAAGGGCTGCTAGAATCAACACAATACATTCTATAACTGTGTTTGCCTCTAACTGTGCAGTATGCAATGTCAATTATGTTATGTATGTTATGAAACGGTTATCAGCAATGCACGCTTAAATAAAACTGCAGATTTGAGACAGTAAAGGCAAAGGGTTTAACCTGTGATAGCAGTTTTGCCCTGTATGAATAGATCAAAGTCAGTGTCAGAACCTGCAGCGTATGTGCATCTTACTGTATCGAAGGGAATATGAAAAGGTTCACACTACGTGTACCGTTTGGGCCTTTGCATGGTGGCCATTGGCATTGTCTGCTCACAGTGGAGCTATGGGGCTCTCATTGCCTGTAGCACTGCTATAATCCTGCATTTGAAGAGGGATCTGTTCAGGGGGCTGGAGACAAAGCATTCTGTAGAGAGAGGGTATCAAGTGCTCGCCACCAAAGCCCAGCTCCCTAGGCTGCCCTCTAAGGGGAGGGGGGGTTGGTTCCTGTGTGCTGCAGAGGAATCAAGGTGAGTGCAAAGCTCTGTCTGTGGGACTTGAACCTGGCTCCTGCTAGAAGCCCTGTCATTGGTGGAGACATGGATGAGATCACGAGCCAGACACGGTAGTTTTGGTCTGTGTTTCACAAGGTCGATACAGTGACTTCTGACGCAGTTTGTTGCATTTTTTTTTCTCCCCCAGCAATGCTCCACTGACCTACTTCCTGTTAATCCCTCGATGTGACTTTAATTGACTTGAGGGGAGGGGCACAGGGAGGAGAGAGGGGTGTGTCTGTGTGCTCTAAGAGGGGGCAGCGGGTGCAGGCAGAGGGAGAGAAGTAGGCGGGGCTGTAGAGTGGAGATAGGGAAACACAGGAGCGACCAAAGAGACAGGGAGGGAGATTTGAGAGCAGCTTGAGTGATTTCCTGCTGCCACCGCTGTGTTCAGGTCACAAATTAATTTGATTCTGTTATGTAACTGTACTCATCATCCTCTCTAATCACATCAGTGGCTTTGTGAGCCACCCAAAATAGAGGGATTGTGGGTTGGACAGGGGGGCGGGGCAAACCAAAAGGGTCTGACTGCCGTGGGCCAAAAGAAAGTAAATGGACTGGGGCCCGGCCGGCAGCAATTGCTTAAAAAAAGGCAGATGTCGGAATTGAAATGGGGAAATAAAACTTGGCTGCGAAAAAAAAAACGGAATGAGATGCAAATACGCACAGCATTTAGAATATGAGATGTGTGAATTTTTGTGATGATTAAATACAATGGTTTACGGGAACACACTTATTTTCCATCTTGCAGAGAGTTAGATGAGAAAATTCTATTTACACTCATATCAAAATATGATGCTGCAGAAGGTAGCAAATGGGTAAAAGTAGCATATATTAGTGTAACAACTAGAAGTTGGAGGGCTAGCTTGGCTCTGTCCAAAGGTTAATAAGCGAATAATAAAAGTCAAAGATTGCTTGTTTTATTAAAGTAGTTTGTAGTTTGTTTGTTTTTTCGCCCCTTTTGTCCTAAGAATTGACTCTGACTGGGACAGATAATGATTTGAGCTAAAACATCCTTTTACCACCTGTCTGTGGGCTACAGCGCACACCATTCTGTAGGAAAGATCCCCAGTATATTCTGGAACAATGAAATTAAAAACACATTTCAGCAAACCAACAATCGACAGGTCTCAAGCTAGATGTGTCAAGGTAAGTCAGGTGTATCAAGGCCCCGCTTTGCCATTGAGAACCGAAAGCACTGACCCATGACTTTGTATTATCAAAAAAAAAATATTTCCCCTGGTCGGCATTGGATGGCTTTATGATGGACTGCTGTTCCTTCATTCTCTGGAGTGGACGGATGCTAACCAAAGTGACAAAAGGAAAGAGCGTGATGTACATTGTCTTTCGGAGGCCTGACCGTGACTCTTGGGGCCTCAAGTTGTTCCAGATGGGTCAAAGGTTAACTGATTTGGTGATGCTTGTCTCCAGGGGTCTGATTGGGAAAGTGAAGGGGTCCCCGTGAGTGCCCTCTGTAAAGTGCTGTCCTGTGTCACATACTGACACACTCGTGTTTGCCTTGAGTACCACTGGGTCCTCTGCCACGTCCTGTGGAAAAAAAAACAAGCCTGCATGCTGTCGGTGAAAAAAACTCCTACCATGTCTACAATCCTTTGTTCTCAACCTGAGCTGGATGAATACAGTCATGGTGAAAATACAAGTGGGATGCAGCATCAACAGAGGTGTCTTTGCTTCCTGTATCTATTGATTCTTTGTGATTGTAGCCTGTAGTTTTTATTTTTCATTTAGTCACCGGAACCTAGATGGCAGCCTTCACCTAGGGCTCAGGATGGATGCGGACGACCAATGCTTTGTAGCTTGTTAGTAGACAGTTATGTGACAAATACATACATGGTCCACACAGGCTTTTGCTTTGCATCAGAACTGCCTTGTTTGTGTGTGTGTTATGTGTTTGTTGTTGTGGAAGGGGGCAGGAGGCTTGCGGTGTGCCTTTTCCCCTCCAGCTGAAACCTGTCACTCCCCCTGGGGAGCTGCATGGGCCCAGGTTTTACAGGACAGCTGAGGCAGCCCTGACAGCCCCGGCTCATCTCGTCTGGAGCAAGGCATGCCGCTTTGCCCACTCGCTGCCTGGACAGGATTTGTTCCCTTCCTGCCACTTTACATCCACAAGCTTCTACATTTAATTAGAATCACTTGTCATGTCTCGTATATCACCTGGGCCTCTCGGTGTCAGCTGTCAGCCAAAGAAATGCGATAGTTATTCATTGCGCCACGCAAGTGTAACAGCAAGGTCACAGGACAGCATGCACCTTGAGCTAACTGTACTTAATGTTCACGTGTGGCTGGCTGCACTCGTGTGAGTGTGTGTGTGGGGCACAATTTAAAAAAACTGATTTTTCTTACATTAAGCTCTTATTTTGCATCCTCCACAAAATTAGGCTTTAGATCATTTATGACGTTACAGTAAGCCACATACTGTATATACTAAGACTGACGGAGTCCAAGCTGAAGTGCAAAGCTAATGGCAGTTGATGGGTGGGCACTGTAGGGTTGAGTGGACTTTTAGAGGCTATTAGTGGCCTCGCTGGGTATTGGTTTGTGGTGGAGCGTGGTCTTTCTGAAATTCCACTGTGTGGGTCTGGATGAAACCCAAAAAGCTCAGATGTAACCAGGCAACTGCATGCGCCAAGATGTGCATATATCCATGATGCATGAAATAACCTTTGACCCATGTTTGCGCTGGCATTTTTAACTACCCATCAGATAGCGTTGCTCATTGGACAGTAGCCTCCCTCTGTCTGCTGTCTATGCAGGCAGCAACCATGTGCCATGTTTGTTTTCGCTTTGATCGTGTTGTCCCTGTCACTTTAAATACAGACTTTTCTTCTTCTTCTTTTTTGGTCCCTCTCTCGTTCTCTGTCTGTCCATATCTCTCTCTCTCTCCCCCTCCCTCCTATAACAGTCTGGTTATATAACTCTCTTTTCTTTTCTCTGACATCCCAGAGCACTTGCAGTCAGCTGACAGCACCCAAATGTCTGGTGGTAAACACACTGCTTTCTGTGTTTTCTCTCTTTCCTGATTTTTTTCATGTCCACTTCCTCTTTCCCCCTCCTACTCCCAAACTCCTCAGCGATTAGGGATTGATTCTCTCCTCTGTCCCTCTGCCTCCTCTTCTTTGGTTGGGCTCCATATCCCCAGGCCAGTTTCCACATATTAGCACCCGAGGCCAGGGAAGGCGGGCAGATACGCATTGCCTGCCATGGCCCATAGATCCTGCAAGCCAGTGAAAAATGAGCTTTGGAGAGGCAATAAATTGCATCCAATTTAGAGATGAAGGCAGAAATAAATTTCTCTTTTCTGAAGTCTGAAGAAAGGGGGAAAAAAAGCCCCTAGATAATTTCTGTTCCATCTTTTTTATGTGAAATCTTTTCTTTGAAATATCCTTTTTGTGTTGTTTGAATTCATGAAATAATTATGTGACTGCACTATAGATTGCCTTTTCATGTTCCGGCAGGTTATGAAAATAATCATTCCTGTCTTTGCTGACGTGTTTTGCATTTCTGTTGAAATGTGCGAGTCAGTGGAGACATTTTGAAAAATACATTTATCAGACATGATTTGCACTTGCACTTGCACTTGCACTTGCGCACACACACACACACACACACACACACACACACACACACACACACACACACACACACACACACACACACACACACACACACACACAGCTCCCCCTCCCCATTTCTCATCATTGCATTATCCTAAATGAACTGTCCAAGAGGCTTAGGCTCTCTCGGCTTAGTGCTGCAGAAGTCTGGCAGAATGAGAGAGAGAGAGTGTGTGAGGTATAGTCTCAGAAATTATGGAAGGAAGGGTCTAGTAATGACCACATCAACGTTCTACCTCTCCTATTCACTGCCTGTTCCCTAGATGGTCTCAGAAGCCTCCATCACTCCTTCATGGCACCTCGGTAAATGGCTCCTGAGGTAATGAAGAACTTCAGTTGGTTAGGCTCGCATCAACAGCATAAGCCAATGGAGAGTCAATCGCTCGCTTCCCCCTTTGGTGATGTGCAAGCCTCCTATTAGTCTCTGAAGCCCAAACTCCGGGCTGAGATGTTTCCCTTTGTGTTTAGGTAGAGAGAGTGTTGTGTGCCAGTTCTTTCCTGTGTATCACCCGGCCTGCCAAAAAAACAGTGGAAGAGACATGAGGGGGATATACTCTAGAGAATTGCATCGCATTCTGTTTTTCTTTTTCTCTCTTTTTTTCTTCTCCAAGTGATGTGTTCGTCTCAGTTAAAAGGCTATCTTTCCCAACACCATTTCAATGTGCTGACACCCCGACTGTGAGGTGTTGAAATTGGCAAAAAAAACATTGTCAGCGTACAGTATTGTGGTGCCAGTGAACTCCAAAAGTACAACATGAAAGGGGGTGATTTTGTGTACATTAGAGCGTTTACTGACGACATCGGCATGCTGTTACTCATCACTGACTTCACCCTAGGAGATGAATATTGTGCAAATGGGCAAACATTCTTTGTTTGCTTTACACTCTGACAGTATTTACTCTGGATCACGTAGTAATGTTTTTGTTTTGTAGCCAAATAAGCTCAAATAGATTTACAGTGCTAAGCTTTAGACTGTTGGTTCACTGTGTCAGGTTGTATTATTTCCACACTTCCGCTGTCGTCATTATGGAATGAGAAATGCTCCATGCTAGCCTACATGGGACATATAACAAAATGAAAAATAGCACTAGCACATAGCTTCATCTCCAGTTAAGACATCATGTACTTTAAGTTGCATTATGTCAACAGTGTTGCCGTCTCGGGGCTGATGTTGCAGTGTACGGCGAAGCTTGTGCTGTTCATCTAAGCAGGCAGTTAGCTAAGCTCAGCTGATTAATAAATAACCATGCCATGGTCTTGGATCAGTGCACCTCTAATGTGCTCAGACTCTCTGCCTTGTTCCTGTTGCGTCTATAGTCCGCTGCCCGCATGGCTTGGTTAATGCAAAAGAAGGGGAGGGGTCTTTTCTACTGTCTATCAGCATGTCGTAGGGGGCGTCTCAGCATGTAGTCATCAAAGCCCGCTGTGGCATGAGCTCCCCTCGTACTGCCTGTATTTGTCTCTCCACACGGCCAAACGCAATTGGACGTGAGCTTCCCGTAGCTCAGCGCCAACACCCGCCCAACCCCTCCCCCCTGCTGTCCTCCCCTCCCTTTCGCTTGTGTAAATTATGTAAGTGCAGGGGGGAAGCAGCGGTGATGAGGCATACAGCTGTGGCATTTCACTAACCATGGTTGTGAGCAGCACATGTGATCTTACTCGACTAGCCCTCCTGTCATGCCTAGCACACAATCTGCCTGCCGCATAAACTGCACCAAATGCATTTTTTTAATCGGGGTTTCCGGAGCATCGCGGCTAGACATGTTGAAGACATGGGGTTTAGTGGGTTCACCTAACTGACTGTTCTCTAGTTAGGCGCTGGCATCTCTAAATGTGCTGTCTGTGTATTGTGTAGCCATGCAGGGGAATTCTCCCTGCACAGCTCAGACGAGGGCTCTGGCTCTTGAGTTCAACCCTCATAAAATAACAATAGGGTGGCACTTTAAAAAGCAGACCTCACAGAGGATCAGCAGTCGGCTTCAAAAAAAGCATACTAGCAAGACAGATGTACTGTTATGCCACAGCTTTCTATGTGTATTTTGTTTTATGTGATGGATTAGTTGATATTCATTTAGAATGTTTTAATATCTTATTGTGGATTTGATGTATCGAGCAGCCGACACCACATAGTGTTGGATATATGTTCTCATAGTACTTTTGATTATTGTTGTATGTAACTGTTGAATAGACAACACATGCTCTTTCACCCATCCTACACCAGAAAAGGTAGGCTATAGCTAAACAGAAAATCACACAATGTAATCATACTGAAACAATTAATCAACTGAAGAATTATACATTGAAAGACATGTTCTTTTCATGTCATTGTTCTTGTGCATTTTCCACTGCCATTTGACTCAATCATACAAATTGTTTAATACAGCTCCACTCAATACATCAAATTAAACACGAATCACAAGCCAGGTTATTTAAATAACTCGCCTATCCCATCACCGTCCTCTCAGTTAACCCACTCTTCACACTCAGCAACAGCAACAACATAGCTCATCTCCTCTTGCCTTCTGTCAGACGGGGCATCTAAGGTTCCTTGAGTGGCAGCTGTCACTCACTTGTCGAATAGAGTCGCCATGAAACAACAGGTTCTCATAGCTCTCTAGTCCGACCCGATGTCCTCTTTCGTCCCCCTCGCCAGCCTGATGACCAGCCATTTGCTATGCAGTTGCTCATGTAGATTGAATAGGAGGTTAGTGCCATTTCTGTCTTCCTGATCATCAGCACGTCTGTGAATCACGTTAAGTAAGTGTGTCCCATCTGCCTGGCAGGAATCAATAGGTGCTCTTCACACCGCACTGAGTTTGTCTAGCTCCTGAGGAATAATTAAAGAGCCCCAGTGTGCTGCACACAACCGTCATGACTGATGCTGTTTAAGGAATGCTTTTTTTTTTGTTGCATAAATCAATAGTTTGTATATTTCTCTCTCCTCCTTTTCCTCTTAGTGTGTGTGTGTGTGTGTGTGTGTGTGTGTGTGAGTGAGCGAGTGAGTGCTTGTGTGCGTGTTTATAATAAAGGCAGACAAAGTTCTCTTTTGTGCTTGTAGGTCAGTGTGTCACTGTGCCATGGCCATGATGCTGACGCATTTTGACAACCTCTGAGTAGGGAAAAAAAGAAAACAAAGTAACTCTCTTCCCTCCAAAAAGAAAGACAGACGCAATAGATTCTGTTCTCATATGTAGATATGCTACCTCTCTGTCCGTCTTTCTTACTGTGGTCCTTGTTAACCCCGCAGGTCAATGCCACAAAGAAAAGAGCATGCATTTGTGCATATGTTTTGGATGCTTGTTTAATTCCTCCCCTCCTCCACAACCCCAACAACAGCGAGACGGAATGAATATACGTGTGAAATAATGCATGGTTAGGAGTGAGCGCCATGCACACCTTTCCACCATATTAGGTTTTCATAATTGAATAAAACATGCAAGTGCTCTCAACATCCCCACAGAGGGAAATGGCAGTCACTAAAGCATAGAAGCCAACTCAATAAAGAATTGCAAATGAATAAGTGATGAGAAGCAAACGAAGTGTGGTATATGAGAACAGGAGGGTGGGGGGTGATTTACTCTAAAACAATATTTTAAACAGCAGGTGAATGAGGGGCAATAATTACATTGTAAAAGGAAGGTGCTTTTGAAATGGTCGGCCTCGTTCAAATTATTGCTGGGCTTCCAGTCTGGTCTGTTATTTTACACCGACCGTTAGACAGGGTATAGACTAAAATGATATGCAAACATGACCCGAGAAATATCTCTATCAACCACACACATACACAGAAATAGAGAGAGAGGAAGACAGAGGCAGAGAAAAAGCTGGGGAAGGGGGTATGCTGTGCAATATCCTGAAGGCCCTTGGCAGCATTAGAAAAAGGCCTGGGAGGTTAGGAAACATCAAATCAATGCATTGTAATGTGAATTGACTGCTGACTTTGATCATCTGCCTTGGGAGTGCTTTAGCATTGAGTGCTGTCACACTGGCTGGGTTAAGCAAATATGGCATGGGCTGAAATGGAGAGGGATGTGAAAGAAGAGACAGGTTTGAATGAGGGAAAAAAGGAATGTGATGCCTGGCTATCATCAGAGAGTAATGGGCACATTAAAATGCTATGTCTGCTTGGTAAATGGCATACTGCAGATGTTATGCATAGTTAAATTGATTCAGAACTGCATATAGTGCATATACATATAAATACGCTATATTTAAATATATATATATATATTTGAGGGGTGCCCTGTTTCTTAATGTGCTGTTGTCTCTGAGTTATTTCTATGTCTTTATTTTAAACTGTAGTGGTTGGAAAAAAAAGGAAAAAAAACATTTTAGCCAACACTGAACTGTATTGCTGGGCAGACAGCTGATTCCCTCCAAAATGATGGGTCAGCCCTGCTTAGTGTCAGAAGCTGCTGATATCCTAGCTCTGAGAGTGGAAATGCTCTTAAGCCTTTCTCCTATAATGGAGTGGCCAGTCTAATCTTGCCCTCTCTGAGTGACTGCAGGTAAGGGAGAGAGTTTGTACCATGACCCTCTGACCCTTGCTTTGGCATTAGACAGCTGTGCTTTCCAGTATCCTCAAGAGGATGCTCCTCTTACATAAGGCCCCACACAGCGGGAGGTTTATGTTTTAAATGTGCATTCCTTTTGTTATGCTTCTGCTGTTTAATGGTGATGATTCAGATTCAAATATTTAACTGTGACTAATAATAACAATAATTAAAAATGTATTTTAAATCAAAGAATCACAGGCAAACTGAGAAAAAAGATGGATGGAAAGAGCTCCGATTGGGGGATTGGGAAAAAACAGTGCATTATGTCACTGTGACAAAGAAAAGAGGGAGGGAGGGAGGGCCAGTACCGTACGGGAGGAGAAAGATTCCTTGAGTCAAGTCGCGGTGGCAAAGAGAAGCCCAAAAGCTCTTGTCACTGTATGAAAAGAATAGCAAGACGACCCGTAGGTATTGGGCTTCTAGGTGCATCTCCTAACAAGCTGACTGTTCAAAGGCTTTTTAGTGCTCTAGAGAACATGAAAGGCATGTTTAAAAATTTAAAAGCCCGATCTGTTCCAGTGCTATGGAGCGGCAGAGGGAAGCAGATTTTTACGTCGCCATAATTCCCCAGTTGCTTGCTTTGTAAATTAATTAAGATGTTTATGACAGCTGCTTGCACCTAATGGAATGCTTATAGACTATGCTATTAATTATTACTGCTGGCCACGGCTGCAAGCTTTCACATTGCTGAGAAAAATGTATGGCTGTGGTGGTGCGGTATAGACACTCTCTCCCGGCCCCAACCCCTAAGTCAACCTCTTGACTTTGTGATTTCACCGAGTGTCAATGGGCTCTGTTTGTGGATGTGTTGCGGACGTCCGTTACGTGTGCGGGGGGGTTATATGTGCATATTGCGTGCTATTCATAACATATGTCTGGCCCTCTTCATAACAATGTTGACAGTTGGATGAAAATAATGTATTATAGATAAAGCAAAACATTTATTGAAATAGGCAGTGTACCACCACAAAGCCTTCCTGAACACCACGGGGAAGGTTACAACTGCCTTTGTTATAGGGCAGCTATTGTGATAACTGATGCTGAGAGGATGTTTCCCTTGTGTAAAGCGCAAAAGCCCTGCCCTCTGCCTGTCCTCTCTGTAACCTGGCTTGGCTGTAGGATGTGTTATCTTTTGCTGTGCCTTCTGGACAAATGCCCTTTTTTTCTATGGTGTAACTTCAGGAGTGTAATAGCAGGAGTCCTACTTGATGAAACCAGCAGCCCTGTATAGGGCGATTGTACCATGAACTGTTACTGACCTCATGAGTCCAGAGGAAGTACATTGGTTTTTGCTCCCTGTCGTTAACTTGGCTCCGGTAGTGGAGAGTTTGTTTATGCTTCCAGTAGGAAATGCATGAACAACTCCACTGCTGTTCCTATGAGTGTGCAAATGCTATATGGCTAATTATAGTCCCCTTTTCATATGACTTCACCACCACAAGTTCTTCCTATGACATTGTTACGCAATGGCTTAAGAATAACCCCATTGACAGCAGGAAGATTTTATTTTTTTCATTTATCACTTCATCACTTCATGAACATACTGTTCGATTTCCCATCGTGGGTGGTGATGTGGTCAAGTCATCAATGGTTGTGAAAGTAACTAAGCATATTTACTCAAGTGCTATATTCAAGCAACACAATGGGATACTTGTATTTCACTTGTTTTGCAATTGTATTGAAAGAATCTAAGCATTTTGGCCTTATTCCCATTACAAGCCGAAGTGATGGAAATAATCTCTCAAAGCCTGAGCTTCCTGACAGCTCGCCCAGTGGCATCAACTTACCAACGAGTCAATGGGACAAATAAATAACGCAACACAGCGCTCTCTGCTGATTTCACCATGTGAGGTAGGTTTGTACCTCTCTCTATCCCTGCAGAATGGAGGCATCACGTCTGCTGCGCTCTGCAGAGCTTTATCCCGTGTTATCCTCCCATTACATTTACATAGAGAATGCAGCGGGGAGGGAGACGGCAACAAAACCCAAGCAGACTCCACCTGCACCACGAGAGGCGATGTGTGAAATATGTATTCAGTCTTTCATCAAGCCCTTTATCTGCCACGCATTGGATACCCTCGTGTGTAAGGTCCTCTGTTGTGTTAGCTTTGAAAAAAGGAGGAGGTAACTGTGATCTGTGTTCTATTAATCATAGTCCAACTCCGTGGCTGTCCCGATATCACACATGTGTGTGTAATTGTGGGGTATTTGTGCTTTAAGCATGCAGCTCCGTTTGCCTGGAAATGGAAGAGTGGCTCCACTGATGAACTCCCTGCTAATAGGACTACCTTTGATCTGCATGGAGCATGGAGGGCTTACAGAACTCACAGGTTTTAATTATGAAATACATGAAAAATAGATGCTGCACTAAGTGCCGACCATGACTGCACTGAATGACAGTGGCAGCGCGCTCACTAGTTTGCCTTTGCCTTTCCTTCCTTTATGTCTTCCAGTGCTCAGAAATACCTCAACCCCCATCTCTCTGACTCAGTTTGTTACTGCAGAGAGGCGCAAAAAGACAAGTCCATGATATTAATTAGTGGATTGACGGACATGTAATTCATCTCGGAGGAAGTTTTCATTACATGGGAGGCTTCAGAGGGGCAGTTTGGCTTATTGGCAAGTGCTAAGACCAGACCCTAATGGAGCTGCAGTTCCCTCCCTTTTGAGCAATTACAGCCAAGTCCTTATCAGCAGAGCCACGGGTCCACAGTTGTGGAACCTTGACTTCCAACACACTCGCACAGAGTGATCCTTCCCCATAGACCCGTGTTCATTAGACAAGTGCCGGCTGTACTGTACTGTACTGGATGAGAATTGGAACTGAATGAGTGATGGTAATAAAAGGGCTGCAATATATTTCTGAGTCAGCCTTTATCGAGCTGATATTAGCTGACTTTAGTTTGTCATCAGTGCCTGCACCCCCCTGGTGATTATACTCGCAAGCTTGTGTAGGTTTGTGTGTGTGTGTGTGTGTGTGTGTGTAGGTTTGTGTGTGTGTGTGTGTGTTCAACACATTGAACAAAAAAGATCTGGTAACAAATTGTCTCACTGACTGTCAGAGCACACATTAACTCATTGGTTTTAATCCCATCTTTTTATATGCTATTCTTGAGATGATAAGGAACACGGACCAAACTCGGAGAGGGGAGTTGAATAAACAAGTCTTAAGCAACACTTCATCTGTTGACAAAAGCAGCCTACCGCTGTGGTTTCCTGAAGTAGATGGCCCTGTGAATCATCCTTTGCAGCCAGACATGCCTTGAAACAGAAGACGAAGAAAAAAACGAAGGGAGAAAAAGCTATTTCAAGCAAACTGTAGATCTGAGGTTCTCTTTATTTCACTGAACTGAGCGACATTTTTCTGAATATTTTAGCTCTTCTGAAGAGGTTAGTCCAAGGGGGCACATCTCTATTGGCCCACTGCTATACTCTTACATCCTATTATTGTAAAACATGCATAACTGGAGTTTATGCCTCAGGAGCTGTAGGTAATTGAATTCCCCTTTAGATTTAAACCTGTGTAGGGCTATGGTATTATTGTAACATAAATAGAAAATGCTCCACTGTTGTCTCTGGGGGAATGTCACTGTTGTCTACTAGAGAGGCAGAGCAACCTCTCACCTCTAGGTTGTAACAATGGGAATTGTGATGTATTTTGTTGGTCAATGTAAAAAACAATACAGAAAGGCATAGATTATGTTAATATGTAATTGTACCACTTGAAGTAAACAGTCCTCTTGACATGGTATCTACACTCAACAAAAATATAAACGCAACACTTTTGTTTTTGCTCTTATTTTTCATGAGATGGACTTAAAGATCTAAAATTCATTCCGGATACACAATATTACCATTTCTCTCAAACATTGTTCACAAATCTGTCTAAATGTGTGATAGTGAGCACTTCTGCTTTGCTGAGATAATCCATCCCACCTCACAGGTGTGCCACATCAAGATGCTGATCTGACATCATGATTAGTGCACAGGTGTGCCTTAGACTGTCCACAATAAAAGGCCACCCTGAAATGTGCAGTTTTGTCTCACAGCAAAATGCCACAGATGCCACAAGCATTGAGGGAGCGTGCAATTGGCATGCTGACAGCAGGAATGTCAACCAGATCTGTTGCTCGTGTATTGAATGTTCATTTCTCCACCATAAGCCGTCTCCAAAGGAGTTTCAGAGAATATGGCAGTGCATCCAACCGGCCTCACAACCGCAGACCACGTGTAACCACACCAGCCCAGGACCTCCACATCCAGCAGGTTCACCTCCACGATCGTCTGAGACCAGCCACTGAGACAGCTGCTGAAACAATTGGTTTGCATAACCAAACAATTTCTGCACAAACTGTCAGAAACCGTCTCAGGGAAGCTCAACTGCATGCTCGTCGTCCTCATCGGGGTCTTGACCTGACTCCAGCTCATCGCCGTAACAGACTGGAGTGGGCAAATGCTCACATTCGATGGCGTCTGGCACGTTGGAGAGGTGTTCTCTTCACGGATGAATCTCGGTTTACATTGTTCAGGGCAGATGGCAGACAGCGTGTGTGGCGTCGTGTGGGTGAGCGCTTTGCTGATATCAATATTGTGGATCGAGTGGCCCATGGTGGTGGTGGGGTTATGGTATGGGCAGACATCTGTTATGGACGAAGAACACAGGTGCATTTTATTGATGGCATTTTGAATGCACAGAGATACCGTGATGAGATCCTGAGGCCCATTGTTGTGCCATACATCCATGAACATCACCTCACGTTTCAGCAAGATAATGCACGGCCCCATGTTGCAAGGATCTGTACACAACTCTTGGAAGCTGAAAATGTCCCAGTTCTTGCATGGCCAGCATACTCACCGGACATGTCACCCATTGAGCATGTTTGGGATGTGCTTGACCGGCGTATATGACAGCGTGCACCACTTCCCACTAATATCCAGCAACTTCGCACAGCCATTGAAGAGGATTGGACCAACATTCCGCAGGCCACAATTGACAATCTGATAAACTCTATGTGAAGAAGATGTGTTGCACTGCATGAGGCAAATGGTGGTCACACCAGATACTGACTGGTTCTGAGTCCCCAGACCCCCAATAAAGCAAAAAAAATGCACATTTCAGAGTGGCCTTTTATTGTGGACAGTCTAAGGCACACCTGTGCACTAATCATGATGTCAGATCAGCATCTTGATGTGGCACACCTGTGAGGTGGGATGGATTATCTCAGCAAAGCAGAAGTGCTCACTATCACACATTTAGACAGATTTGTGAACAATGTTTGAGAGAAATGGTAATATTGTGTATCTGGAATGAATTTTAGATCTTTAAGTCCATCTCATGAAAAATGGGAGCAAAAACAAAAGTGTTACGTTTATATTTTTGTTGAGTGTATTTCAAATCTATGTAGATAAAGCCTTTAAGTATGTGAAGTATGTAAACACACCCCGTGGTGGCCTGTTCCCGACTGCTGTTTGGTGTAAAGCTCGATAACAGTAAAGTATGCCAGGGTGGTCTGCTGACTGTGGTTCCTCTTTATTTATGGTGCGGTGCTGAAAAGGCTATTGGGTTTCATGTGCGGTTGAAGGCTGGATCATTTGGAGATTACCGCTGGGCTGGGAACCGCCAGCACAGAGTGTACACAGAGGCCTGCCTGTGCCCCCGGCCTCACTTTGACCAGTGCCTATGGGCCTTTCCTGCATCCGTCAGGCCCCCTGGGACCAGTGCACGCTCAGAGGAGAATTACAGTATAGAGTACAGCAAGAGCCAGAAATCAGATTGTACAAATCAGTGCAGCAGAAACCCCATACATTTTAGCTTTTCATTTAGTGAATAGAACGACAAAACAACTGAATGTAATGCTTCGGTGGTTTGTCGCTGATTGTTCCTTGTTAAGTTTGTAGATTGATTTGGTTGTAGACTTTTTTCTTCCTTTGCTAAAGCTCACATTCACGGGTCTTCAGAGCATGTGAGAGAAGACAGTGCACTGATACATATTAGCGCTACAGTGATATGGACAATACTCCTCCTCATTATGGTCATTAACAATAGGGGCGCTTGGTGCTGCCATGTTACAGCCTTGGACGTTGTACAACTGAGTAATTTTTTGGAGCCTGTCATTTATTTATTTTTGGTATACCTGTGCGGCGGTATCTTACCAATAACAATAGCTCTTATTGCGGGCGGTGTTCCCTGCGGTACAATTAAAATTCTGTCGGAGTCTTCAATCTGCCTCCCAGCCATGCCTGCTGTTTCTGGAGCCCCTCCTGGGCCACGTCAATTCCTCTGCTGCAATGTATAATTCACGAGCCACCAAACAGCACTGAGGACTCACCTGGAGACTCCCTGGCCCAGCAAAGCAGAACTGTATGGGGGGGGGGGGGAGTAGTACACGAAGCCTGGGAGACATTTGTTAGGTGAGCAGGTGCATGTGACATGGTCGCCAGGGCTTCTGTGATCTCAGGGTCACCCCCTCCTCTGTTAGGATCTTCCAACTTCTTACCTTGCTCAGTCAGGCATGTATGCTTTCATTTTTTTTACTGTCTGCCCCTTTCTCCTTTTGTCATCTGAAAGACAATTGTGTGCTGTCCTCTAAAACTAATTTGGATGTATATCTTCTATTTGCAGACAATTCCATGGTGATGCATTGGGTGTAACCTGTGGAGTCTCGGAGTGGTTGCTTTTAGTTAAAACCAATTAGAAATGACCAGAAATAACAGCGCCTGGAGACAAAGAAGTCATTTTTCTCTTGAGCCTCCCAAGAGAGAGAGTAGGCCTCTCTGTGGATTAAGTGTTTTAGTATATTAGGGGGCAGCTGATTAGAATCATTGTGCTTTTTTAATCATTACATTTTTTTTGTGTGTATATAGTTTATAGAAGTATAATAGCTCACGAGGCTAAGTGTGTCACTGCAAAAGGGAGGATTGTTTAAATGACTTTGTGTATGAAACATGGCCTTCACAAAGACTGCCAAAGTTAGAACAGCACAGAGGTCCGCGAATCAACTCATCCATCTCATTTGATGACTTTTGATGAGATGAGCATTAATGCATGACTAACCTTGCATCTTATGTGCTTTTGGCTGGGCTGCATATCTAACAGGGGGTTGGAGTACAGTACATTACTTACTAAAAATAAAACTATGCATTCTCTAAGCAGACTCTTTAAAGAAGTCACCTATTCAACATTCTGCTTTCCGTTCTATACTGAGTATACTATATGACAGATTGTCTTAAATTGACAGCACACTTAATCATAGGACAACATCCTTCCCAAACAATTCAGACTGCTTTTGGAACTTTGCGATGGCTAACAAGAGAAACGCATTAATTGTTTCTAGTTATTTTCTCTCAGGGAATGTTGCCGCAATTTATCAGTCGGCGGGTGGGTCGGTTGAAGTCAAAAGATGGACTACTGAATGTGGCTACATCTATCATTCTTAAGATGACCATGGCATACAAGCAAAATTATTACAATTAACCAGCAACCTCGGGACTCGCCTAAAATGAACAGTTCCATACAACATGCCGGGACAATACCCAAACTTTCTCATTATTGCCTAATTAATTTTTTTCTATCTGAGAAGCCTTATTAAATGTAGCGATGGGTGCACTGCTAGCATTCCCGGGGCCTGTGGTGTTATTGACCCGTAGTTCCAGTAGGTGTCTAGCCTGTCCCTCGAAGGACGCTCTTGCTGGCTCTTCCTCCTGCAGCTGGCTCTGTTGCGCCGGCTGTGTCCTTGTGTTCGGGCGGGCGTAGCGGCAGCATCAGTGGCATGTGGAGCAGGCGGGCGGGGAAGCGAGCCTCCCTGTCTCCCCAGACTGAACAGTGAATGAGGATAAGTGAGGAGCGCTAGTCAATGAATCAAGCAGCAGGAAGGGAGCAGCCAGGGGGGGGGGGGAGTGTGTGACGTCCCCACGGGAGAGGCCTCGCATTAGGAACTTCCTCGTCTGTGTGTTTCTGGCACAGGTTAAATGGATCGCTCCCATTAGCGCGCTGAGAGGACAGCTCCATTATATGAAGGAGACTGTAACTTTGAATGTCACGGTGCAACAACCCCAGAGCACTCCTTCGTCTCTCCCAGGGTAGTCAGGGTGACAATAACCATCCATGATAATCATTTCCTGTCAGGCTTTAAGGAACCTGAAATTATGACGTACAGCCTGCCATGCGCCTCAAACTTCATTACAGCGCTGTCACTTTGAGTTGCCGGGCGATGGCACATTGCTCCACACACAGCCGGGCTGCAGCACTGTGTGGCTGCTTAAAAACCCCAGACTCACTCTCTCTCCTGTCTAAGTGGCATGTTTACAGGATGTGTGCCCCCCTGCAGATAGATGTGGTGGAGGTTAACCTCCAGTAGCCTGCTCAGTGCCTCTCTTCTCTATAGCATAGTCGAGCTCTCATGACTACATGTGCTGCGAGTTGTTTACTGTTACAAGGGGACAATATGGCTGATCAAAGGCATCGTGGTGACAGCTGTCCCTCCTTCCATTGTGATGTTGAAATGAAAATTAAGCTGCAACTTCACACACAGAGAACAACCTTGCCTTCATTACTCCAGCTTCCATCATCTCTTAAATAAAGAATGCCCACAAAGTGCAGACATTTATTAAATAAAGGCGATTGCTCAAGTTGTAAAGCCATGTTCATGGCAAGCCTGTTTGGCATCCAAGGAGAGCTTCACCTCCACGCTGACCTCTGAACTTGCCATCCAGTGGAGAAGACATGAGCTGGCAGGCATCGCCAATGTCAGTGCCCGGAGCTAACTCCTTATTTCTCAGTGCCTGACTCATTCATTGGCTTTGTGGCGCCCTTCTCCTTGCCACCTCCAATCACAGGTCTCTGAATGACACGTAGAGGAGGAAGTGGGCCCACTAACCCCCCTCCCCCCGCTTCCCCTAACCTGCATAGCAACATGCTAACTGAGCCGTTGCTGTTAAACAGTTGACAGAGTTGGTTTTCCTCTCCGCACCTTATTACATAGTAATAAAGAGAACACTTGCTTTAGAATAATGGGTATGTATTTTTTGAGTGGGGGACAGACAGGGTATTGTGAGACCCCATTACTGTATATACAGACACACACATACAGACACACACACACACACACAGACAGACACACACGCTAAAGACACGCCATATTTGTTGAGCTCTTCCCCGTAGCATGTGGGTAATGTGGTGCACATTTCTGCTGAGTGCAATGGGTGGGTGTTGGATGATTTAACAATGCAGGTTTCAAATGAACATTTGCTAACTATTCACGAGGTATTAAATGAATTTTAAAAAGTTTTTTAGGACCTTCGGAGACACACAATAGTATCTGAAGTTCAGTAAACAAAACTGTGTTGTTTACACTTGAAATTCCCCAGGGTACATTTACAGTAAATCCCTCCTTAAATACACTTGACTTTCTGTGCAGCCTTTGGATTTAGCATGTTCCCTACAATGAAACACGAGATGTTTACCTAGTATCAGGATTACGCTACGATTAAAAAATAAATAAAGTTGGATTCATGGCTGGTTTCAGTTCATAGTTTATAATTATTGTTATTAATTGAAGATTCAGTGATTATAGGTTGATGCTCATTCATTACAGCGTCTTTCATTTAGAGCTAAAAATCTGCCAGGCAAATTGTCCCTACTTGACTTTGTCAGTGAAGGAGCTGGTGACAGTGTGCAGCAGTATCTGTGTGGTCTGTGTGGCTAGCCTTTGGCGAGAGCACACACATACCTTGTACACATACTCTACATTCAAAGTTTCTCACGTTTATTTAACTTCCTCTGTTGTAAACATTTTTTTAAAGCAAGTTGTTGTTGATAACTTGAAGAATCTGAGGTCCGGCAACAGTTCAAAAGAAGACAAACAGACAAAGCAACAGGTTGTAATTATTATTGTATATCTGTCTTTCTCATCCACCTTTTGTTTAAATAGAACACATTCAGTTTCAGGTTAAAATCATTATTATCCTCCCTTAAATGAAATAGTGGGAGAATGTTGCTGTTATATGTCTGTAATGACGGTGTAAAACGCCTTGAGGATGTTGGCTATTTGCATTTTCTTCTAATAACGTTTTCCACTAATTGTAATACTTATCATCCTTGCATGGTCTAAAAAAGTTGTCTCACCCATCGCAACAAAGAGCCAGTTAACTGTTTTAATATAGGCTTTTTACAACGGCCTTGTGTTTAGGCACCTTGACACCATGCGCTCTTTAATGGACCATGGGCTCCTGCTGGCTTTCATATAATTTAATTGGAGAGTAGAATTAAGACTGGTTTACTGTTTATTTTCTCCTTGTGTAATGTTGTCACAGTTGGTCATAACAGAAGTATGTTTGCCCCCAAGCGAGCACTGAAACAATGCTAGAGTTCCCTCACAGACATGCTGGCCCCCTAGGTGACTGCTTCCCCTCTTTCTGCTCACTGGAGTTGATATCAGTGATGTGTTTCTGTGTGTATGTCTATAGGAGGCTGAAGGGCTTATTTGTTTTCTCCCTCGTTGCTCTTTGACTCGTTTTCCCCCTTAAACATGTCTGGAACATTGTTATCTCCGGCCAGACGTCTTTTTTTTTCTTTCACAGAGAAGTTATTGAATCATGTCAGCTCGCCGGTCCCCAGAGTTTCAAATGCAAGCTGTAGAAAAATTAGCCATTGCTTCCGCATGACAAGTGCGATCTATTAGTGTGCCATCGGCCTGCAAAGCATGAGCATCCAAGGGGGGCCGCCGGGGACCACGGCTGGCGGTGCACTCATCCGTGTCAGGCTCCTGGGGCATTAGAGCAATGTTGCTACGATATTCATTCAATAAAATGGTTAGTTAAATTTGAATGGAGTCTCAAAATGAGAGATTTATATCTTTTACTCTGATACTTTGGTGCTCATTTAATTACAGTACCACTCAGGTTGTCAAAATGATTCATGGTAAAAACCAAATTCAAAACCACATGCTTGCTATATAATATTGGAATCCTTACCGGACTCCGCCACAGAACTTTGTGGAGAAGAAGAATAGTACATTCATAGCAGGCTGCATTTTAGAGTATGCCAACGCAACATAGCAACAACTTCATGGCATTTGCAGTGCCCCGGACAATCACTACCACTGAGTTTGTTTTTGTCCACTTATAAAAGCACTTGAGGTCATGCACAGGGGATTTTCTTGAGAAAGTTTAAGATTTAGATTTCTTGATATGGAACCAATATGTTTGTTGTATTATGAAGCAATGATGAATGTACAGGGGGTAACTGTGCTAAGCCTGGTTGGGGGACTGGTGAGGGGGGAAAACCTTGCTTCGGTACGGAATGGGGTAACTTGGCCTAGTATGAGAGTGCCCTAACATACATTGAGGTCAAAGTGCCTTTGTGGTAGCCTGGTCCAACCAGACCACCGTACTTCATTTCATTTGTACAGATGGTCTGGAAGTGCTGTAATTGGCAAACGTTAACTCACTTGGAGGCGGGTGTCTGTCGAAGTTTAAAACTATTGGATCTGCCCAGTGCCACTCTGGATTAGCCAACCAATCGCATCACGTTTGGTCATCACGTGTGTCATGAGCCGGCTTTTGATGGTGCCTTCCAGTTGGACAGGGAACTCGGAAATTTCCGACTTCACTACATATTGTAGTCTATGAATCTACCGGTACCTGGCAACAGTAACTTGTTAGAGCCTAACGTTTAGTTATTTGGACGAGAAAGGTTTTAGGCGTCCATACTTTCGCGAGCAGATGCACTGGAACACAGACAGGTCGGAACTCGGAACTACCAAGTCGGAAATCTCCTTCTTCCGAGTATAAAGCAACGCAGCATTCAACTGAAACTGGAGCGTTCTCAGCCACTCGCTCTGTTCGCTGATTGGCCGATCATAGATTCTCCGGAGAATCTGGGAAATGCGCTGTACACCCAGACTGACTACTGAAGGGAAAATGAAATTTGGCCGGAAGTAGGCGGGCGGGCGGAGCCAGGCTACCTTTGTGGTGCCCTGGGCCACAGACTTAGTTATGCACTCAAACCTAACCAGTGTGGCTGCTAAACACATTAGCATTCCAAATGTTGTTTGTTTCAGTATGATTTCTCATACATTTCCATCCAGAGGATAGAGTTTAAACCACCTTGCCATGGCTGTTTATATAGCTTGTCAGGCGCCGGCCTTCACACCTAATTGCCCTGGGCCTGCCACCTCACTGACCTTGGACTGTGAAAGTCTGTTGGACCAGAGGGTCTACCTCTTCTTCGTCCTCATCACTTAGCTAGTCTTAGTAGCGCTAAAGGGTGGTTTGTGCTCTGTATTTGAAATGAGTTTTTAATAATGTTTTCTCGTGGTTTGTTTGTTTTCTCTTTGCAGGTATCTCAGTAACAAAGAAGACACATACCTGTGAGTACAACAATACAAATATTTTTCTAATGACTTGTTCAATTTTCAGGCTGCACAATGTTATTTCACTTTGGGACACAGATTCCTGGGGCGGCAGTGGCGAAGTGGGTAGGGTATTCGCCTCTGGTGTGCAGGGTCGGAGGTTCGATCCCCCGTCTCCCCGCCACATGTCGAAGTGTCCCTGAGCAAGACACTGAACCCCAAATTGCTCCCGATAGTTAGCTTAGTTAGCTTAGCACCCTAGTGCTAAGCCTACCCTGCGTGGTAGCTGCTGCTGTCGGTGTATGAATGTGTGTGTGACTGGGTGAATGTGTACAAAAAAAACAATGTAAAGCGCTTTGAGTCTGTGATAAACGGAGATATAGCGCTATACAAGTCCATTTACCATTTTTTTTTTACCATTCCACATGAACTTAATGTGAAGAAAAAAAACAAATTCTTCATGTCCCAGATATTGATAGGGACGATATGATCATCTTGTTTCTTTCTGTATTGACTCTTCTTTCATCAGTGCTTATTTAGATATTGCTGCATGACTGTATATTAATAAATCAATACCTTCAATTAAATCATCCACTTTACTATTTAGTATTTCTCCATCCTGCAGAGAATATGAACCCCAGAGAGGAAATTAAAATCCTGTCTCATGACTGTTTGATAATCATGCACAGTTGGAGCAGACAGTGTGCTGAAGCACTTCTTTGTTTTGTGCAAGGCCTTGCAGCTGAACAACAAGGATGTGGTGTTGTGTGCTGGTTTGCAACCTCTGAGGCTGCAATATACTACCACGAGTTTGTATTCTTCAAGCACAGATCATATCACTAAAATTGAAAGATACAGACACAGTACGTGACACATGTCTCACATGTGAGATGCAATACTTCTTTGTGCACTACAACAATAGAACACAGGCTTTGCCTTTTCTTACCACTGCTGCCTTTTCAATTTCACTCTGCTCATGAAGAATTGATGAACAGTCAAACCTGTAGAAATCAATGATTTCCAAGAGATTTGTACTCTATTTTGACACGTGTGAAGTGCAATCGAAAAGGCATGTTAAAACACTTTTGTGTTGTGTACTGCAGTGTGTTTGTGTATGCGTGTACATCAGTGGGTGTGTGTGTGTTCATACATACCCCACTGTGTGAATGAAAGAAACTAGCCCTGAAGGCTATCCTTTGGCTCTGATCACTCTGATGAAACTTGTGGAGAGGGACGGCCAAAGGGCTTTTCTTTAAGAGCGGTCAGAGTAGTTCAGATTGTGAGAGGCTGCATCTCGCCCTGTGAAACACCCTGGCTCTTTCTTACATCAGACAGCAGGGCAAAGGATATGATCTTCTACGCCTGACAGCTCCACCTAACTCAAACAGCCCCGTCAAAACAGCAGCATGATTGTGTGTTAAGCTATTTGCTTGTCTGGAGGGCCCATGATATTTTTTTTTGTTTGATGTGTGCATGTTCGTATTTGTGTCAGGATATCTTCAAGGTAGAACAGAAACGCTTTGACCCACCATCCTCCCCCTCACTATCATAATTAGTGCGGCGCTAAGCACCTCTCCACCGTAAGGGGGCTCAAATCAAAGAGCATGATTTAAGAGGGTTCAAAGCCCTGGGCAGACTGGACTATGCTGTCTCATTTCAGTGAGAAATATTCAAATCTTGTCTATGTGAGGAAATCAAAGTAAAGCCCCTTAACAAGTAGTTGATTGGTGTGCCTTGCAGACAGGAAGCGCCAGTAGGAACCTTGTCAGTGTGTGCACTAGCAGAAGTTCAAGGGGCCAGTTAATGGTCAATGAGAATGGAGGGAATGCCTTTTTCAGAGAAGCCTGGTGATTATATGGCTGGTTGAGTAATAATGAGGGAGATTGCTCTGCCCTACATGGTTATAGTCAGGCTGTAGATCTATTTCTGTTCCCGGAGTGAAAACATTGGCTTCCCCACTGCGCCAGTTCACACTGCCACTCGTAATGTGAACTTAGCCGTCTTGTGCGTGTGTGTGTGTGTGTGTGTGTGTGTGTGTGTGTGTGTGTGTGTGTGTGTGTGTGTGTGTGTGTGTGTGTGTGTGTGTGTGTGTGTGTGTGTGTGTGTGTGTGTGTGTGTGTGTGTGTGTGTGTGTGTGCGTGTGTGTGAGTGTGTTTAAAGAGGTCTTCCCAGTCCAACCCAGGCCACTGGGAACTGGGCCGGTTCTCTGACTTAACTCCCCACTCTGTCTGACTGATCAAACTGCTGGAAGCTCCCCGCCATGCCTGTCCCCTCATCAATATAAATTACAGAGGCAGCTGTTCGGCTGTACAGAGTGCAGACTCCTCTGCTCTCCTCTCCCATCCTTCTTCTTCTCTTTACTTCCCTCTTTCGTCCGCCCGACTGAACTAATCATTGAGCCATCAGGAGGTGAAGTATGCTAGATGAAAACAGATACTTATATCATTGTGCGCTGTTATGTCCTCTCCCCACACTGGCTGTTTTAAGGACTTATGTAGATTTACTGTCTGATGCAGCAACCTCTCTTATCTGCCTCTTGTTTTCCCTTCTTTCTTCATTCCCCATATGGGGCGGCCCCACGCTAGCCCTTTTTTCTACCACAAGGCTGTAATTCTCAGCAAGGAGACAGCATGTGGTTTTCCTGTACAATTTGGTTTTCTTGTATGCTCCGTCATATGGACTTTTAGTAGCACTCGATGGCCCTCGAAAACACACAGAGGGACTGTAATGTTAAGTGTTTTTTCTTTCTTTGATGGTGGACACCAGATACACGCTGTCACCTTCTCCTACCTCGGCGAAAAGGCCGCGTTGCCGTGAGATGAGTTTCTGTTTGGACCTGTCGAGAGAGATGGTGTGGAGTGGAGGATCAGATGCAGTAGCTGATTATACTGAGATTAGACGTCTCACCTCTAATCTACCATCAGCAGTTCGAATAGCAGAGAGCTAGCTCACACACACACACACACACACACACACACACACAGGTTGTGTAGCCAGGATGCTCTTCTTCGAACAGAGCAGATCTCCCGATTACCTAGAGCCGATGCTCTTGCAGCTGTAGATGTACAATGTACTGATTGTCTGACTATGATACACGAGAGAAAGGCTTTACCGTTGGCTTTGTTAAAAGATTAGAAGAAAAAAAAACATGCAACATATGCTAAAATGTTCAAAAAACATAAACACCACAATGTTACAATGTTATATAAAATCCAAGCAAAACCATGTCCTTAAAAATCACCATAGAGTTGAACATGCCGATCTTTACAAAAGCTGAACATTTTAAGCATCACAGAAGACACTTTTCACAATGATTGATCCTCCGTTATATAATTTGCTATCATTATATTCCACAGTTGTCTGTGTTTTAATGTGCATTATGTACTGTGTGTCTGGGTTTAGATTGGAGTGGCCAGAGGGAGGCAGTAGCACAAATGCATCTCCAGAAAGAGAGAGATTGAGACAGGCTTCTTTTCTTCAGTTTTACAGATGCATTGTAGAGAGAGTCCCAGTTTTTTTTCTCACGCTATATTTGTCTCCATTGTGGTGACAGACTCCTTACACAGATTGAGAAACTTGGCCTCGCTCCTGCGTCTTCGTTTATTTTTCTAGGAGCTTGTATTGGATTTCTCTCTTCAGAGATCACTGGCATAGTAATAGCTCAGCCAATCTGTTTTAAAGGAACCAGATGATTTCAGATAAGTCTGCACGGCTTTGGAAAAAACACAGTGCAGAGTTACAGTGAAACTGTATCAGCCGTCGAGACTCAAAGTAAGATTCAAAGTAACAAAGCCAAGAGTTTGCAGATTCCGTGACGGCAGTGTGCATTTAGATGTTTTGTTTTCGGAAAAATATTCTAACAGCAGTATTAATCCCAATAATGTTCACAAAGAAAAATGACAGCTTTTAGCCCTGAAAAGCATCTGCTTAACCTCTAAATGAACTGGCAGATCTCCTTTTGATTCCTTAGTTGTAGATTGCTAGTACATGCATTGGCTGTGTGGGTTGAGGGAATTTTTCTTTTCTTTTCGGTTAATCAAACATGAGATTTATGGTCCTTAATAGTGCTGTACATTGCCAATTTAGGAGAATAATATGTCCCAGTTGCTGTCTAATTTTGCTTGGCAACAGGCGCACTCCTGTGGAATCGCCCGTGGCGGTGTGTGAGTTGTCTCTGCATCGCTCAGTGTTCCATTGCTCGGTGCCTGTTTGAAGGTATTTCATCACATTGTTGCCTTGATTCAGCTCTGTGGGGATTTGTTAGTTGCACTCATGTGGGAAGTGCATCCAGTACATTGTTAAGCTAGGGCTGATAATGAAGATCAGCCAGCCAGAGTCCCCTGAGCTATACACAGAGAGAGATAGTCTATGAGACGCACACAGCACACAGGCATAGTGGAGCAGGATGAGCGCACACGGCAATACACACAGACGCAGAGGAAATCATCAGCACAAAGAATACAACAATGAACTGTGCTGTGGTAAAAAAAAACACAATACAGTAGCTCATACAGTGAATTAGATTATTATCAAATGTTTTACACTCTGTTGTTCTTAGTGATCATTATTCCAGGTTTGCAAAAATTGCCATTCTTATGTTTGCACGTTGGTTTGAGCAATATTGCGATCATTTTTTTATGGTTTTGCCTTCTTTGTTCAAATTGAAATTGACAATGCCTGGCCCCAACAAGCGCAGCCGCTACTTTCTGTGGAAAGTTATTTGATTCCCAGCGTGGTGCTAGAACTTGTTGTTTCCCTCTTCTCCCATGGAACAACATTGAACGCTCAAATTGACACAATCTTTTCCTCCCGCTGCACTGTAGGTTATGTTTCATCTTATTCTATTTGTTTGTTCCACACAGAAAAAAAACAAGTATTTTTCTTTTGGACATTTTGCTTTAATCTATAATAGACGGCTATTTTTTTCTCTCTCTCAAATAGGTCACTGTAATCACAACAGTGAGGGATGGACAGCCACTGTAAAAGGGGAATCAATAGAGCTATCTATTTGTCGTAAACCAGGCCAGCATGACTTTTCTCCATTTTCTTCTCTCTCGCTGCCGTACTTTTTCTTCTCCCAACACAATATGGCAGGTCCTCATTTTTTTTTGTAAAATAATTATGTCTGCCATTTTGTAAAATTGCAAATGGCCTTTGTACATGCACTTTCTTTGCATAGGTTTTTTCTATGGGTGAAGACGCTTCTTTTTATCGTCTCCTTTGGGGGCCCAGGGGTGTTCATGAGGAGGGGTAGAGCGGCGAGGGGAAACGGTAGGGGTGCACGTCAGCTTTTTGTGGGGGGGGGGGGGGTGCTCTCTCCTTTTGTTGGCTCTTAATCTGGTTCCTCTCTCTCTCTCTCTCGGCGCCGGCGCGCTTTCAGAGAATGTGAGCCAGAGCGTAGAGAGAGAGAGGCCTCGTCAGCTTTTCTGCACCCCTTTTTTTCCCCTTTTGTGTCTCAACCCAAAAAAACTTGAAAGGCCCTCTTCTCCAAGTGTTGTCAGACCAGAAAACAAGAGTAAGTGACATGTGACAAGGACACAATGCTTGGACGAGGCCAGCCAGAGTAAGTCCCCCCATCTGCTGTAGGGCGATTTCTCTTCTCCTGGCTTGTCTGCCACCTCAGGTAAGGGAGAGAGAGAGAGAGAGAGGGGCCAGGGGGACCTGTGTCGAGACTGTCTGCCAGGTCGAAAGCAGTTGGCATGGCTGGAAGGGCACGGCCAACCTCGCATGCACACAGTAGGCAAGCCTTTTTCCACAAGCGCAGGTTATATCCGTCACTCATCAGGGTTTACGATGCCTCATCACTTTCCCATAGAGTACACACACACACACACACACACACACACACACACACACACACACACACACACACACACACACACATTGCAGCGCTGGACAAGAGTGTCAGCATGTAATGAAAGGTTTGATTCATGAAGGGCGACAGAGGCGGAGGTCATAGAGCTCCTCCAGATATGATCCTGACTGATGCTGATGGTGAAGCTTGGAGGAGGGGGGTGAGGGGAACAATTAAATGTCCTTTTTGTGCCTTGATCAAGTTCCTCAGTCGCAGCCATAGAAGTAGACTATATCCTCTCGTTAGCCTTGCGCTCCGACCAGCATGTATCTGATATTGATGCTTTTCATTTTACACAAATGATACAAAGTTAAAGCAGAGCGAAAAATATAAAAGGAAAATCTATTGTCAGAAATATTCCATTGAGGATATGAAAATTCTGATGCAATATCATGCATGAAAAAAAAGGCAGGTCGAATTAACATATATAATGTAATTCCTGCATTATTCAAAAGAATTTGCTGAATAAACCATGCAAACCAGTAAGATGTAGGCCTATCTGTTAATAAAATGATTTTCGAAATATCTCGTTGGCACTATAATCAACATCAATAATAACCGTCACGGTGCAACACAGACACAAAATATATGTATGTTGGGACGAAACACAACAAGCTTGACTGTTACATAGCATGCATGCAATGTTAACTGAAGCTGGATAAGATCAAATTAAAATGAGGATCACATCTTTTCCACAAATAATGTAATTCTGAACCAAAGTAGGAAAAACAAGTTGCATCTAGAGAGGGGAATGCAGAAGTGCTCACGGAGACTTTCTGTGATATTATACATTGACATTTGTGCTGATCGCATTGTGCACATTTTGTTGAATCTGCTTTATTAGACGAATGCTGTTCTTTTGGCGTTGCTATTAATTTGTGTTTTCTGTGGGTGTGCGGAGCGAGAACAGAGCGACACGGTTAACCCATTGTGAAGTTTGCCGTCATCATTAAGATGCTACAGATAACAGGCATGCGGATTTCTACTGCTCAGCATTATGGGATCCCAGACATCAAAGGCAGGTTTTCATTCTTGTGTGTCTGTGGCTGGGTGAAAGGGAGGGAGAAGAAAATACAGGAAAGGGAGATATGGAGTCAGGAAAATAAGGCAGATTTGGGAGGAGAGAGGTGAACGTGTATTATACACTACACGAGTCAGGTGACACAATGCTCTATATTGTGTCTGCTGCCAATGGCGGGTCCCTCCTCCTGCATAGTTAGCTCCGTGCTAAATTGGCGTCGTCTGTGATTAAGTGGCACAGGCTTTAATAACACTCTGGTGTGAGTGCAGGTTGGTTCACTTTAAAGATCAAGTTCATTTCTCACCACGGTCATTAATGTGGCGCAGGTCTGCGTAATTCAAATCAATTCACTTAACCTGTAGCAACGCTGCCAGCTTGTACTCTAATGTAGCCTCTTTTCATATCTAATCTAATCAAGATATTGTCAATAATGTTTTTGTTTGCACACATCTTGTAATTTACTATTCAATTGCATAGATATTACAATATGGTTCCCCGTTAATTCAGATTACTTTCTTTCCCAGCATGGCGCTATTATGCCTTTGCCGTTACATCAGAGTGAGAGTATTGAATGTACAAGTGAGAGAGAAATATGCTGTTCTCCAGTATTGTGTTGGATTACAGAATCAAGGTCGACTCACAAGACACAGAGCAGCATTATCCCTTAATCCTGTGTTTTGGTTTCAAATAGCCTTTTTACACCTAATCTTCACAAGTAAAATGACAAACATGAATACTGAGGTAGGCATTTAAATTTGCATTACCTGCTCCGGTTAAGGTCAAAGGCTTATGCTGACTCAAAGTAGGTCTGTATTTCGTGAGAGAACAGACAATCGTGTGTTTGCCACTTAGTTTGGTTTCGGGCTGCATTACAGAATACTAGGGAAGTCTTGTGATGAAATTCCCTTTGGGCGGCTTGGGATGGATCATTCCGGAACTTTTTCATCCAAACTATGAATCATTTCTTGTTTGTTTTTTTCTATTTTATTCTTTTTCTTTTTACATTCTGCGATATTTTGAATGGAGATACTATCCTCCCCTTGCTTTAACCTCTCACCAAGTTTTATTTGGCCTGCTGCATGTACTGGGTAGGACAAGCTTGGACTGAGTCAGATGAACAGATACAGTGAGTGCACCGGTGTTACAGCACCCAGGCTGTGTCTCCCCTTGACCAGGCCTGCTCTCAGCGTGTCCGTCAGGCTCAGCTGAGGCAGAGCTGGAGGAAACTTAAAGGTGCTGTGAAAGACTAAAAGTGGGCCAATCCAGCCGCTGCCTCCTGTTGACCTACCTTGTTCAGAGGGTCCAGGTACAGACTGATGACAGGACTCCTCCTCAGCGGACCACATTACTAATGTGTGAGGGTGCAAGAGGAGCACATCCAGTGATGAATCACTCCCCTGCACCCATGGCATCCTCCATAAGTCAAGAGTAAAAGTGATGAGAGTGCGCTCAGTAAAAAGAGCTCCTTCGTCCCACCGTCCACCATAGAGAAACTCCATCCAGGCCCCGGTAGCAAAAGGGAATAGAGAGGGGAGGGGGGCTAAGTGGTGCGTGTGGTGCGCGCATAGCCTGAAGATCTCCCTCAATCTTGAGGAAAAACATCAGTCCCTCCTGTGGGTCACTTGTATTTATAAAGCTCATATAGAACTTAGAGAAAAGTTACTTTCATGCTCGAGCAGAGCTGCTTTTTCTAATAAATGAGAGTAATCTGCATTGCGTTGGTCTGGAACTGCCTCACCGGACCAACTGCATTACCTGGGGTCACAGAGAGAACATTGAATTTTTCTTAGTTGTCTAGTTTGTCTTCGGTAAACCAGTTTTTCTTCTGAGGGTTTCTGCGCTGTGCAGTCAAAGGAAAAAGGCTGTGCTTCATTATTCTCTTTGGTGTTTCAACACAGAGAACAGTGGTCAGGTTGTTCGACTGAAAAGCGCAGGAAATATGAAGAGGTTTTAAAATTGACTCTATTTTATTTTATTGAAAAACAAATTTGCACATCGCAGTTTGTGATCTCTTGTTTTCTTCTTTCTCTTCCAGCCGTTAGCCAGAAGGTTAACTATTTTAGTTTACACCCTTACCTCCCCCTGTGAGCTCATGTCAGGCTATATTGGTGATGTTGGGGGAGTGTGTAAGTTTGACGCCAGGTAATGCATCACACACTCCAGGGGGTCTCCCTGGTATGCTCCTCAATAATGAAGTTCATTCGTTAACTTCTACCCTCAAAGGCCAAGTTCCCCCTGCTGCCCTTTTCAACAGCCATTGCGACTCTTACCGGAGTCACCCTACTCAACCGAGATGGAGAGAAAAAAAAACACATCATCATGCTTTTCTGTCCTTGACAGGCTCAGTGGTCGCCTTCACGGGGCATGAAGAATAAGCAGGTCCATTACCAATTCCTCATGCCTGGTTATAGCCATAATTATCACAGGGAAAATGTCCTGCTCTGTTTGCTTTGCCATAGAGGGTCTGCACCTTCCTAATCACCTCCTCACTTCCCTCCTGTCGTCCTCGTGCCATGGAGATGGAGCTGCTTTTTTGGGGGGAGTCTTGCCAGTTCATTAGAATTCACAGGGTTCCACCTCCCTGCCTAGCCAGGGCTAAGCCTCTCAAACAGGCTGCTATGCCTGCCATAATCTCGCCCCCTTTCGTTCCCTTTTCGCGCCTTCTTCTTCTCTCTATCCTCCTATCCCCTTTCCTTTTTCTCTTCCCAAAAGGCCGCTCCGCACAAAGGAGATGCAGTGTGCATTTCATTGTTAAAACAGATTTCTATTGATCTATTGAAAAACTAGTTCCATGAGATAAATGATAGCGCTCCAGCGGTGCTAACGATCTCTCATTACCACTGCCTTTTTCATCTAATAAACCAAATAAATAAAGTGAGTTATTCACTTAAATGACGGCCTTTGCTGAGCGTATGAGGTCCATATATTTTCAAGGCTGGACCAATCCAAACCAATCAACATCCAGTTCCAGTGCGAACACATTTGCAGACCAAAGAAAGAAATACATGGCCTTGCATTCTGCTTACCTAGTTGTATATCAAGCAGTGAGATAACAGCTGAATATCCTCTTTTATCACTAAGTGAAATATCAACTAAAGAGCAACCGAGGGGGTTTGATATAGTGCGATGCTTGTCGTCGTTCACTGCCTCGTGTCACCACCTGCACTTGTACTTGCTAGGGTTCATTTAATGGATGGCTGCATGCAAGTCTGCCTTAAATGATGTGAGGCTTGGTCAGTCCATTGCAGGACAAATTGTCGTACCATGGTGACACAGTACTCCTGTTTTTGTGCTTTCTCCTTGACAAAAACATGTGAATCAATTGATTTTTGGAAACGCTAGAGGCTATTATTTTTGTCCGTATCGAAACTGGTTAAATGTAGCTCTATAAATAACCATTGCAGTAAAACAAAAAGGCTACAGCCTTGTCAGCAATCCCACTATAAGTAGTGTGTTGTTGTTTTCTGATTACATGACAGTTGACAGGTGAACACTTCACCTATGTAGGGATGATATGCTTTCATATCTCCCCCCGTTGACCCTGCTGTTCTATAAATATTGTTCTTGTGTGTATGTGTATGGAGTGACGGATGGAAACGGAGAGAATAGTGCTGAACTGGCCCTGGGGCTGCTGTGCATATAATGAGGGACAGTGTATTTATTCACTAATATAGTCATCTGATCAGAGTGTTCAAATGACTGTTAAGATTGTAAAATACAAAGTGTGAAACATACAAGTAAATCAGAGTACATCTGCTACCTCGCTAGACTAAACACAGCGTTCTGCTCCACGGAAAATCTATTAGCCGTAATGAGTTAACGGTATTCCCTGTAGCTACCCATTATATCATAAAAACCGGGCACAGCAGCGGGCATCTTGTGTGTTTTTTAAACTCTCCCTGCTTTTATTTAAACTTGTCTTTTAAATGCAACCTTCCTGCAGTCTTTTGGACGTAACCCAAAAGTGTCCTCCATTTTCACTGAAATAGATATTCCCTTTGTTGTCTGTGTGATTTATCGAAGTCTTCCCACGAGTGGAACCCCGCAGGAAATTGCCTGGAATGGACCCTAAATTGGTTTATGATTGTGTGGTGTGGGGCCGGTGCTGTTATGGTTCTAATATTATGCCCTCCACTCCTTGGCATCTATATTAAATTGATCTGTATTGTTTTCATGGAGTGCCTGTTGAAGCTTGTTAATTCTACTGCTGCTTCAGGCTTGGTGGTGGTGTGGTGGTTCCAAAAACACCCAGGTGGCTCTGTGGTGGAATATAAAAAGCCTTAACTATCTCAAACACCCCACAACACGATTGGGGACCTGGAATGAGGAAGTCAATAACTGTTTATCCTGTGGGGCTCAAAGGCGGTAGAGTGCGACAGTGTGTGTGCGCTACGGGGTCTGCCGGCCCATCCAGAGCTGTAAGAGTTAACATGGATCAGCTGCATGGCTGAGGATGTGCGTGGAATGGCTACTGACAGACTGCTAATGAGGCCATTATCAGCTCCGGTCTTCTCCTCTCCTCCTGGGGGCACCAGTGGATGCTCTGCACCTCGTCTCAATTGAATTCCATTCCACGGGGCTTGTTTACAGCAAATACATTTGTTTGAATTAGTCTAAAAAAACACGTCTTTCTCCTGGCCTAAATGCACACGTTTCAGTGTGTTGTGTCTGGTTCAGCCCTAGTGTTTGCACAATGTCAGACTCAATAAATGATTATATTTATGGCCACACATCTTTGATCACCACAGACATTTGACCATCAGTACTTTGTGGCTTAATCAATGCCCTAATGAACAGGTATCAGCAGGGTATTGACATACTGTCCCTGCTAATGTGTAGCACCAGGATCAAGAGCAAATGAAGCAGCTTTGCTGGAAACATTTCTCCTTAGGCAGACTTGGGCTTTTAAACACACTTATATACAATAAAAGACTCTCTATACTCTATGTAAATATCAGTTTATTTGTTTTTTGATTTTCTTGAAAAGCTGTGTCACCAAAATTGCAACAAAAAAAATCTTGGTGGTGTCTACCTCTAAATTGATTTAAAAAATAATAGTTTTCGTGTGGTGTGGGGGGGGGGGGGCATCTCATGCTTTATTATATTGTACCCATGGAGATATGACAGGAAATGCGGGGCAGAGAGACGGGTAATGTCATGCGACTAAGATCACCAGCCAGAGAGACGTTGTGGTTCATAGTCGTTGTCTTAACTGCTAAGCCACAAAGGCCCACGCCAGAAACATTATACTGTATGCTTTCACGTCTTGACCACAGAAAGTGTCCCAAGTCAGAATTATCTACAGAACTCTCAAAAGTCCCTTTTTTCTCTCGGTGTGTAGGTTTTGAGGTTTCACTTTTCAATTGTTAGAAGTATAGCCAGTTAGTTTGTTTCATAACCTTCCTTACCAGTACGGACTCCTCTGAGATCTTCTCATATTCACCACACAGATAGTAAGAAGACAAAACATGCGCTCCTTCCAACTCTCTCCTGACGCTCATATCATAATATGGATGTTATCCTCTGCTCAGATGTACTTGGATAACCTGCCAGCAGACTCAACCTCTGCTATCATGTTTTGTCCCCCCCCCCCCCCACACACACACACACACACACACACACAACCATAGCTCAGGGTTAAGCCACGGTGTGTCGAGCCATCGTTGGTTCTTGAAAGACTACAGCAGCAGCCAAGTTTCTGAGAGACAAACCACAGATAGTGGCAGTTAAAACATGTTCCTGCGTGGGTCTTGGGCCCTGACTCATCTGGTGAACTTTGAAGATCTTGAGGGAAGACGCCAACAACCTCGAAAAAATGAGACAACTGCGCTGTCTTACACGTTGCATTGTTTTGAATAGTTTGCCTGTCTGTCTGCGCATATAGTCTGTATCCCAGGCACGCTCCATTTGATGCCATCAGCCTCTGAATGATATTTTGTTCATTAGACGGTGTGCAATAAGAGACCCGTGTGTTGACACAACGTGAGTTAATGTGTTTAGTGTCGCTAATGGGTCATAGAGATTCTAATGAAACATTGTCATGGGGAAGATTTATGTTGCAAGCTGCTGAGTCCTCATTTCCATTTTAGATGTGGTTAGGCTTACCTCTTATTCAATGAACAGAACACAATGGAAGACGTCAAATGAATATAGATTATTAGTGTTTAAAACAAAACAAAACAATATCAAAATGCACCTTACATCGCATTGTAGATAGGAAATTATTTATTTTAATGTTGGCCCTGTCCATGTCGTGTCTTTAACATCAAACAAATAGAGAAGATGTGAAATTAGACTGTAAAATATCCACTTTTGAAATATTGGGGGTGTAAAAAAAAGACCTTTTTAATTTTTTAGATCTCAAATATTGCATCAGCGCCTGAAACCAAAGCCGCATCATGTTTGTCTTGGAGATGATGTGAGCGCTATAGCTTATTCATGGGAAATGCCAAATTCAACATGGTTATTGGCCAAGGCTGGATTGCACTAAAACCCGAATATTGTATCAGAGAGAGGCAGCTGGTTAGGAGTCAGAACAGATTATCATATGAGAGCGGATGAGTGAGGAGAGGGGGAGGAGAGAGAGAGATAGAGATGCAGGGACTGAAATGGGAAGCAGGGGGCGAGAGTGAGGGGCACAGGCAGAAGAGAGAGAGAGAAGGAGAGAGGAGAGAGAGGTAAAAAACTATGCAGAGAAACTCATTGCCGGGTCGCTGTGGGGCGGAGGGGATCATCCAAACCCCTTCCATCACTATCTCCCCTTCCTCACCTGTCAGAAAGAGTGTGTGAGAGCCAAGAGAGAGAGAGAGAGAGAGAGAGGAGGGGTGGCGGGTGTGGTGTGGGTCCTCTGAGAGGTCAGGGGAAGAAGCTGAGGCTCCACTCATCTCTACTCTGTGTGTTGAGCCCACCGCTGCTCTCAGACATCTGGCCTCACACTGATCACTCATATCTACAGGCAGGGAGGAGGAGGGGGAGAGCGGGCCACTTCCATCTTTGAGCCACAGACATATTACAGATCCCCTCTTAACCAATCCTCTCCACTCTCCTTTATTTATATTTTTATTTTTATTTTGTGGTTTCTTTGGCTCTTTTTCTCCTTTTCCCCACTACTATCACCCCTTGTCTAGCATTGCATCCCCTCTTTGACTTGACATTACATAGACATTTTTAAAAGCCCAGAGAAAAAAACCCAGAGAAGGAAGGGGGCAGACGGGGTTGTGTGTCTGCTAGAGGACTGCTTCTTCTGACTCTCGCCTTGCACTAAAAAGATAAGCCACAGAAGATAGAGGGAACAGAGAGAGAAGAGTGTGCTGTGTCTAGCAAGCCGGGCGCACAAGCCTCTGACTGCAATCAGTGGGAAGATGGCCAGCTCCCCTGCCTGCCTGAGCTTTCAGCGCCCCTACTGGCTGCATGCTGTGCCAATCAAAGGCGAGTGGGTGGGGAGCAGTCAGACATGAGCGCTGATGTCACAGTCACATGGATTGTGGTGTGGTCATGCTCGGAGGCTGAGAGACAGAGCTGTGTGCTGGCCAGCTGCTGCTGAGACAGCAGTGGAGGGCTTTGCGCTGGTGATAGTTTGTTCTCTTATGGACGCGAAGCTTAATGATGTATTTTGTGATTTCAGCTATGAAAGGTAAGAGCAAAAAAGAGAAAGAAATGCATGCTGATCCTGCAACCCGAGTAACAAGTAGGGAAGTACGGCACCGCTATTCATAGCCTGCCAACTCTTCTTTGCATTTAATTTGCAAGGCATGAGTGTGACAGAGAGAGGGAGAGAGAGAGAGAGAGAGAGAGTGAGAGAGGGAGGGAGGAAGGCAGACAGGCAGACAGGGAGAATTAAAACAGTGCTTCTGAATGCCTGCAAGTGAACTAAGCTTTTTTTATTTTAATTTTTCATGCATGCACAATTTCTTTTTAGAAATGATTATTCAGAAATAGAAAACTGAGCTAGAAGTTCTTGAGAAATATGTGCAGGTGTTTTGCTTTGATTGTATTATTTTCACTGTGTGTGTTTTGTTACTGCTGTTGTATGGGGTGCTGTGGAAGCCACAGCCGGTGTGTAATCTTTGCACGGGGAGGCTATGTCTCTGACAACAACAGATCATGAGCTTCAGAGTAGAAGTTTCTTTTTTTGCATAGATGTGAGGTAGCATGCAGAGGGAGGGGGGGGGGGGAGAGGGTCAGGGGGGGTGCGTTCACTGTCACTGTTCCTTTCTGCCCCCCTTTCTTAATCCTGTTGTTCCAGTCCAGAGGACGTGTCTGTTCCGCAGGGGAAGATGTGCATGGCAGTGTTGAAACGTGGGTCGCAGACGGGCGACAAGGCACTGGCTGGCGCGGCTGGCAGACTGTGATTCTTTGAGTTGATACCGATGCACGTGTGTGTGTGTGTGTGTGTGTGTGTGTGTGTGTGTGTGTGTGTGTCTGTATATATCTGTGTGAGTGTGTTGTGTTCCACTGACCTATTTTTTTGAGTAGTCTGGGGTTTACATGTGTGGCCATGAAGCAGGACTAGGTCCTCCCAGTCGCTGTGATGTTGATCTAGCATGCTTAATCCCAGCTCTTCCATCCCCATTCCAGCGTAAAAGCATACATGCGCGCACACACGCACACACACAGATCCACGCAGACAGTCGCTGAAAGTGCAGTCAGACGCACACTACGGCACACACAGACATGCACATAATTATGTTTTTCCACACGTATGAATGTACTCTCATTGTTCCATACAGAGAAATCCAAACATATGTACTCGGATGTGTTCATGATTTTATTAAATACAATAGCCACAATGAGTAGACACACAGTCGTTATCATTTGATTGGATACTTGCTGCTTTTTTTGTCCTCCCACCTGTCAAAATCCACATTTGTGATTTAAAGATAAATCGTATTTACCACCAAGAGAAAAAGTGGAGCATATTTGAAATACCTATGTGTATAGATGTAATTATTATGTGAAAAAATAATGCCAATATCAAATGCCTATATTACTATCAATATTGGTAATGTTGATCAGTATTTATAACATTGATAACCTTCACAGATTATCCTACCTTTTACAATTTAATTTCCATAGTAGTTTGCCATCTGTTTGCTGTTAAGGTTGACTTAGCGTTAATTTCCTAATTTTTTCCCTATTGATTTGATTTTACATTCATGAAGTGAGGCTCACAGTCAATTGAGAAAATGAGAGTTCAGTCCTGTATCTTATTTTCAATGAGACACATATGAAAAATGGCCTTTGACCGAATGTCCTTTATATGCAATATATAGCAAAGGGCGTTATGAATACAGTTTGGTTAGGACAGAATCAAGTGTAGTGTAGCCTACTGTAGAGCAGTTTTATGACTTTTCTGAAAATGTGGCATTTACACTGCATTTATATGCATTTATTTCTTCTTCACATGACCCCTTAGTCTTTTGACTTTTTTTTAAAGGAAACAAATTTATTTTGACTGGATGAATATGAATATAGGAGTGCCATACTGACATTTTCTGTATTTTTCATCAGCAATAAAGGTCTTAGTTAAACTGTTTAGTGAACAGTTTCTGCCTGTCTTCATGTCTACTTTTAGCTCACTCTCAGCCCTTGTTGAAGGAGCTGCTGGCGGGATAGGACACTGTGACAGTGTCTGAAATTAAATTAAAATGTGAACAAGCTGTATAATTGGAAATTAATTTAAACGGCAGCAGTAGTAATTTCTTCCTGAAAATGGGCAGATGAAATGGTTGAGCAGCACAATGACTTGCTGCCTTGGCTTATTTTTATTATCATGTTAAAATTGCTCGATTTTCATATTGCACATGCTTTTTTTTGGGGGGGGGGGGGCAATTTATAATATGATATTCATGCGGTATACTACAAAAGAATGCTGATAAATAATACCAAATATCTGTATGTGTCTCCATGTCTTTGAGTCTATCCTGAACCCCCCCCCCCCCACCAACCCCTCTTTCTCTCTCTGCCCACCTCTCCCACTGTTTTCAGCCTCTCTACCACATCACTGCCTCTCAAGTACCTAATTACCTGTAATGGAAACATCCCTCTCATTACCCCATGCAAATTAGCCAGCCTACTCAGCACAATTAAGGGGAAAAATTCCAATTACATAATTAAAGAAAGTTGTTTGATGTGCGGATCAACACAAAAGGTAAAAAGTACATCTCATCCACGCTACATACAATTAACCCCTTCAGAAAGAGCATCACTGTGGCGAGGAAGGGATGTAGACCCAAAGTGAGGCACAGTAAGCCCCCTACAATACACGCAGAATGCACATAAATATGTGATTTAACATGAGTGTGTACCAGACTGTAAAAAACTGCTCTGGGGCTGTAGGGGAAGGTAAAGCCAAATGTCTTGTGATTGGCGATGTTAACAGGGCTGTAAATATTTGCATTAGATTTGGTGGTGTTTGTCTCTTTCTATCAGTGGCTGATTGAAGTGCTGCACTGCCCGGTGCTGCAGGCTCTCAACACATTATAGCAGAGGTTAACAAGATTGGCTATTATCCAGTTAGAGTCTGAGAGGACGTGAGCCAAAGGAGAAATCGCCACAGATTAAGGGAGAGGACAAATATAGCACAAGTCAACTGTCTGCAAGGATTCTAAAATAACAAACACACCCAATTACAAAGAGAGAACACCTTTAAGAAGAAGTGTTCTTGCATCTTCTGATGTTAAAGACGGGAATTGAATTTAGTCTGTGATTAAAATCATTTAACTTTGAGTGTGAAGTCCAATGCCAATGTTAAAAATACAAATGCCAGTTTAGTAGAATCCTAAAATTGTATGATCTCATAATTTTTTTTTCTTTTTTTTGCAAATATGTTTTGATTTAATTGCTCTAGTAAGAGATCATATCTTACAGTCAAATTTAAAAAAATATATATATCTGAGCATCGGAAAGACTAGACAAACAAGAGTGACTGACAGATGGAGGCTGTGTGTTTGTGTGTGTGCTTGAGCCCTGTCTCTTGCCTCTTAGCTGGCTGAGGAAGTGGAATGGTGTCCCCACAGGTTATTAAAGTGTGTGTGAGGTGTGCCAATCTGCGCTGTGCACACTGAGACGAACACCCTGGCTGCATGACTGTGTGTGGAGGGGACTGTTTAATGAGATATTGACTGCCCATTGTGAGCATGGATTTTTGATTTGGGTGCATGGAAGTTTGGAGGGTAGGGAGTTAGGCACTCAGGAGAGGAGAGAAGTGTTGGTCAACAATTTCGGAATTTGATATTTGTCCTTTGTTTTGAATACAATAGTTTATGTTTTTTTTTATAAAGTTAGGATTGTTTTATTGATCATCTTTGTTATTGTTTGTAAGTCATTATGACCTGCTGCGGACATAATAAATTATCATAATCAATCAAACATCTTTATAAAAAGAAATTGAAGAAAAAAACACAAAGAATATAAAATGAATGTGTTATTGATACTTCAAAAGATTGATACAAAATGAATAGCGTCGCAGCATGGATTTATTGATTAATGTGGAATGTAATAAATAATAATGATTAAATAAATATGAATGCTATCTCGTTGTAGCCATCTCTGACTGTAGTTTTCATACACAACAAACATCAATCTACAGTAAGACTCTGTCCAAGCCATAAGCCAGAGCGCTGGCCAGCTCTGTCAGTCACACCTCGTAGTCTTTGACAGATTAGTCCAATCACAGGCGTGGGGGTTAAATGACTATAATGTCCCTTTGGCCAATCAAACAGCAGGATACTACAAACGGCAGCAGCTCAAGATAACCATTGGGCTATATACGTGAGATGATTTCTATTCATTCGGACACATACACACACACACAAGTTCAGCCAGGGTTCTCTCCACTTTGCTCCCAAGTCAGGTATAGCACACCGAGCTGGGTTTAGGCAAATGCCTCTAACTTAAGGCTAATTTCCTACTTTACTTTCACTCTGTATTTCAGGAGTCACTTATAGATTCTTTGAAGTGTCTCCCTGTCATGCAGTATTTAGCTTGCTGATAGAGTACTTCCTCTGTCAGCACTCCTTAGATAATCATATAACAGTCCATGGAGTTAAAGAAACATTTTCACTTTCATTTCCCCTCCCTTTTCTTTCTTTAGCTTCCACTGTAGAATATATGAAGAGTATAGAGAGAAGAGACTTCACAGAAAGCCTTTGTCTAACATTGCTATTTGTGATCATTTAAAGAACTGACGCATGCTCTCAGGATGGATGTGTCTGTATACATTAGAAAAGAAAACTGAAAAATACATAGATTAATAATAAGAATAAAAACTATTTATCAAGCTTAATGTGTCTTGTTTTACCGTCACAGGCTTGGCCACTCAGGGTTCAGAGAAGTTAACAGTGTTTTAAGAAGAGAGTAAAGGGTGAAGTTTTTTCTTCGCCCCTGTACTTTCATTCCAAGCTTGTTTCATACTGTTGGCTTTTTTCCCCTCTGTGTGCCGCCTCTGGAGGGCTGTCCACTGGCTTTTTGAAGTTGCATCAAAGAGGAAATGGGGGAGAAAAGGGCATTATTGATTTTACGTTTTGTCTGACTGAAACACTGAGGACGGTTAAAAAAAACAAAAAAAAAACACATAAGGAGTAGTTGAGTTAGGTTTTGGCCGTGCATGGGGCAGCTCCGTCTCTTGTGTGCGAGCCAAGGGAGAACAAAAAAAAACTAAAAGAGGCAGGAGCAAAAAAGGTGAGGAGCAAAGCCAGACAACACTAATGCATCTCTCCCTTGACTCATATATACGTTGCTCAGCTCTATCACTCCTATCAGTTCTCCTCTATGTTTTTAATGGCAGAGTGAATGAAGTCCATTGCTGTAGAGGTGTACGTGTACAGCTGGAGACTAACCCTCCGTCTCTCCATAGCTTTTCCTCCTCCTGCATCATTGCCTGTGACTCCCGAGCGTCTGACAGTGCTCTCCAGTTGACCTGCTTTTTTACATGAAACACCGAGCTGTTCTCTTCTCTCAGTTGTAATCAGATCTCTCTCTCTCTCTCTCTCTCTCTCTGCTAGGAGAGAGGAGCATTGTTTGTGGTTTATCACCTCTATCCTCCTCTTGTGTCAGCCCGGCAGCAGAGGTTAGAGGAGAGCGGAGTACTTTACCCGTGTTAATGTTGTGACCTATAGGGGGGAGACTAAAGAGAAGCTCACGGTGACAGCCACTGGCAAGAGCTGTCACCAGTATATGGCTTACTCAGCACTTATGCTCTATACGGACACGTTGGTTTAGCCATGTTGTCAAATGAACTTGGTTTAGAAAATGATTTCCTAGGTCGCACACATGTGAAAGTCTGAGTGGAATTTGTATGAAGAGTAGAGAAGACTGTAAATAGTGATGGCATGAAAAAAGTATGCTGTTGTAGAGTGAGAGATGGAGGTCAGAGGTCACACAGCACACAACGTCACACTCCCCTCCTCTCCATGGAGAGTGACTGTAGCATCTATAGGGACCCTGGCGGGGGGAACAAAAGGATGAAAAATGAGAAGGTGCGTGGAATTTTGATGAGACGAGGGAGCAGGGCAGCGTTATTATAACAAAGATCGTCACAACACGCGCTCCTCCGCTTGATTACAAAAGGGAGAGAAGTGTGTAAAGGCGTTTGATTGCATCTCCCAGCAGAGGCCATTAGGGTTTTCTACTCATAGGACGGCATCAATTACACTCGTCTGATCCGCCGTCTCGTCTGCATACGCTGATGAACAAACAAAGATTTGTGAATCTTCCGGAGCACTAGGGGGTGCTCTTCAAGAGGCCCCAACGATATGGATAGCTCTACTGCGGAGTTTTTGAGTCGTTCTCTCTCATTGCTAACACTAATTCCGTGTTTGCCACAAGGCAGCAGAATGTATTAAAATCCTGGTTGAATCTCCCAGAGGAACCTGTGCCAGGCCGGAGTGAAAACTAACTCTCAAGGTTATCAGCATGAGGCCCCTCCTCACCCCAAACGAAGATGCATGAAAGGGATTATCATCATCATAAATAACAAAGAAAAACAGCCTTGCCAGAACAGTACTGCTTAAGATTGATTTTTTATGCACATGCATTTATTTGAAATAAAAGAAATGCTGTTTCAGTGCTAATTACAAAGATGAAAGAGAGTAAAAATGTGCAAGGCAATGAACTTTGTGTAAAGGCGCAGCACATGGCTAATTCAGGGACGCGGTGCTTGAAAGAGATCCAAACCCCATTTATGAACTATAGAAGATGATTGGAAATTGAAACAGTGTTTACACAGTTGATATATACGAGAGAGAAAAAGAAAGATGCACTACTTTACACGTGTTGGACTTTTTATTTCAGCGAGTCAGGCAGCGAAAGGCAAACAATGTGTGTCCTAGACAAGGATAGTGTGTGTGTGTGTGTGTGTGTGTGTGTGTGTGTGTGTGTGTGTGTGTGTGTGTGTGTGTGTGTGTGTGTGTGTGTGTGTGTGTGTGTGTGTGTGTGTGTGTGTGTGTGTGTGTGTGTGCGTGTGTGTGTGTGTGTGTGTGTGTGTGTGTGTGTGTGTGCACGCGCGTGCGTGCGTGCGTGTGTGTCCAGCCAGAGCAGAGAGGTTAACCGACTGTGGAGAGGTCCTTGACCTATCTTGAGATGAGCCCCCTGCCCCCTCTGGCAATGTAGAATATCTGATTGCTGATTATGAGTTTATTCCCTATCGTGCTGCTGATCCTTTTGCATGTCAGGATCCATTCCTCCCCAGCTGAACTGATTAAGGAGCTGGAGATGATGCTACAGCTCTCAGCGATAGCTCTCGGGGAGCGTGGTTATCTGGAGTGCAGCTGGCAATCACCCACCACTGACTGACTCTTTTCAGGGGGGCTTTGGGGTCTGTTTTGTTGTTTACGAGTGGGTTCTTTTTGGCATATTGTTGTCTTTGTTCCCCTCCTCTTCTTCTTCTTGTTTCTGGATGAGAGCTTTCCTTATGCTGAGCACAGGTTCCTTGTCAAACCTGGCTGCTCACACTCAGCCTGGTCCCAGCCTCAACAAACAGCAGCGTCAGCACAGGCCCTCGCTCAAAGTCTCCGGATTTGCTTATGATCACCTTCTTCTTAAAAGGAGCCTAATTTGGCCTAACAAAATAAAATCTTCATCCCCGATTTAGAAGAAGAGGCTCTCTCTTTGCTCATTTTCAGAGCTCCACGAATCAAATGCATGGGACAAAGGCCATCACATACGTTGAAAGAGAAAGCTATACTCATATAAGATGTATCCTTGTGTAAACTTTTAAGGGTTCATGTGGCAATCAATGGATTCCCGTGACAAGGATACAAAAAGTTTTCCGGCAAAGAGACCAATCTGTCGCTTGGTTACAAACCAGCAGCTGTCGACTATAAGTTGTGTTTTGTCAATAGTTGGAGGGGAGAGGTAGCCCGTCGTGTCCCTACTGTGCTGTTGGCTGTTATAATGCTTTTAAAGTGTGACTTTAGGGATAAGGAGGAGTCTGTCCAAACATAATAGCAAATTGTCCAGTTAAGAAAACAATGCCAGCAATATTTTCTGCTTATACACAGGCTCAAAGACAGATACACCAATTTTGGATCTGCAGTCAACAGTAAAGTTCCAAAATGTGGCATCATCAGTCCTGTTAAACAAATGGCTATTGTCTGAGCTGTGCTTGCTTGCGTGAATGAAATGTTTAATGGTGTTACACCGCTGTGGAAAAAAAGGCAACCAACTTGTTCCATGTGAGAGCATAAACCGCAGAGTGTGAGAAGTGATGTGTGGGAAACTCTTACTAGAATGTGTCAGTTTGTTAGAAGGTAAGTGATTTGTTTTTATAAAGCTACGACATCTTTATTAGGTTCATATGAATTCAATAATTATAGCTTTGGGGGATTTTACACATTGATTTATTGCATGATTCAGACATTTAAGTATCTTTATTTTATTTTATGGAATACATTGCTGCCTTTGCTCAAATATAAATCTTTAGGATCTGCATGCTTTGACTTCATTTTTAATGACACAGACAAATGAAATGTCTAATTCCTAAAATGTGTTATCATCGTCCGCTGTATCAGCCTTATTGTTCTGGATCATATTAGCTTCCACTGTGGATAAACTCAAGTCGAGAGAGGAAACAATCAAAGGCATGGAAATAGTTAGACGCCTTTTCTTTTGTCAAATTGAGGACTGTCAGAGTAAGACTTCCGCATGTTTGACATACCTTGCCCACTTGAGTGTGTAAGGTGGTTGTTGTTTTTCTAAATCTTTTGACACATGGTTATTATCAGGCCTTTCTGCTTTGATCTTAGCATGGATTTTTTTTTCTTCATCTTGATGTGGGATTATTATAATTTATACATAGGGGATTTTGTATTTTTTTCTTGAGGCTCATCAAACTTGAGTAAACATAGTATACATAGTAGATTAACATTGTATTCATTTACACATTCTCATTAGCAAGCCCTAAGGTAATTAATCAGAGGCCGTGGTATATGAGGAGATAGACACAGTTCAAATAATTTATTCCTTTCTACTCTTACAGCGTGTGAGAAAAAAGTGTCTGATCAATTCCTCCCTTAGATGTAGCTCTTTGAAGACATGCTGTGTCTTATGAGAGCACCAGCGCAGTATTTATTCTCTCCAAAACTAGAAGGCTGCAAACCTTGCATATATACTGTACAAACATTGCAGGGCATCGCTGCCCCATCTTAATAGCCCACAATTCCCCCTAAATATACCATACAACCCCAATTAAACCCATATATTGTAGGTGTAAAACATTTTTGATTTGTTGTATTACATTGCAGTACTGCAGCTTCCATTAGATTTGCAGTTAACTGTTGGTGTTCACAGAAAATGGACTGCCAATGCCATTGGCAACTTCATATAGTAATACGTATATATTGTTTTCCCATTAAATGGTAAATGGCTGCATTTACTGTAACTAGCACATTTATCCAAAGCGCTTTACAATAGCTTTTTGTGAAATACTTTCCTCCCACTCATCCATTCACACACAGAAATACAGCAATGGCGGTGAGCTACCTTAAATGGGGAAGCAATTTAGGGGTCAGTGCCATGTAGACAGTTAAGAGTTTGGGCTTGAACTGCCAATCCTGCCACTGGTGGAGAAACCGCTCCACCGTCTGAGCCACAGCACAGTCAATCAATGACATTTTCACTATACACCAACTACAAGAGGAAAAATAGCTGCTAAACCTCTACACTGACGGCTCCCTTATATTTCCTGCAGCTCGAATATGGAGAAATTAATCGATTGTGGCTCTTAACTTGAACACTGAGCTGTTAATGTAGATGTGGATTTATTTAGTTATAAAGACACCTTTCTTTAGTGCATCTTTACATCATTCTAAAGAGATGTATTGAACAACGTCCAATACATCAATAAATACATAACATCATCCTTTGAATATGAAACTACTAGTGCAGTGTCTGTTCGGGACATGCCAGTGCCACAGCTTAGATTTTGCACATACTGTATATTCAAGCTGTTAGGGTACTGATGCACTCTCATCCTTTTTTTGACCCCTTAAAGCACCGGTACCGTAGCACCACAGGCACCAGAGTACAGCTAGCTTGTCCGGGTTCACGAGTTTTTTTTTTCTTCTGAACCGCTTATCCAAACAACTTCACACTCTGCACTGCAATCCCTTGGGTCCTCAACAACACACACCCCAAGTGTGAAGGAGATTCGATAAATGGTTTGCGAGAAACTGGAAGGACAAACAGACACACACACACACACACACACACACACACACACACACACACACACACGTCTTCCCTTATTGTTAAGATTGTTGCATGCCCGTTCAAGGCGTGACCATGCCACCGCTTGGATTGTGAGGTGCGTTTATTCACACTGTTGTGGTAGAGGTAGATGTCTGTCCTTTTTGAGCGGGGTTTTCACAGTTTTCTACAGAACCAGTGATCCAAACAACTTCACACTCTGCACTGCAACCCCTTGGGCCGCCAGCAACACAAACTGCTAAAGTGCAAAGACGATTGGATGAACGGCTCGCAAGATTTTTGAAGGACGAACATACATACATACAGACGCATCTCCCTACATAGTATGATTGGCAAATTATTTAGGCTCTCCACACTTGATAAGCGGACTCATCCGTCCTCGCTGCTGGGTTAGTTGCAAAGTCAGTGTGGGGAGCTAATCATAAAATAAAAAACATTATACAGTTTCTAAACAAACCTATTTGTTTTACTATTATATAACTAAACATTCAGCAACGCCTCATGTTTTTAAGCCTCTTGGTCAGCAGCAGTCTGGTCGCTCTGTGAAAGGTCATTAGCAGATTTCTATTTTGTATTTCAAATGCAGTGCTGGGGTCTAAAATGTCCTCTTAATGGTATGCAACACCAACAGTATGGCAGCATTGAGGTTCAACAAATTGACTTTCTCTAAAGTAAAACAATGGCTCAATGTGGCACATAAAAAGTCTGCCAGTGATCATGTGAGAATAGCGCTTTTTAATTTCCACCACTGTATATTCATTTTGTTGCTACATGAATGTGCCTGGAGGGCAGTCTCAGTTGCTGATTGAATAATTAGTAGCTGCCACTTAAATGACATGCTAACAGCGTGGATCTGCAATCCGAATTTAAATGAGCATTCTGAAAAGCACAGTGCAATGTTTGAGCACGTAAAGTTGTCTCAGTCTTTGTCAAACGTCTTAAGATCTGTTATTTTGTAAATCGGAACATATTTGGTAATTTCATCAAATTTTTAGGTAGATAAGGTATAAAGCCAACTGACATGGTTTGTACTTTTAAATTAGATGGTTCTGTGAATTGTAAATCAGGTGTTGATTCTTTTGGTCCAGAATTGAGAGAGATTCAAGCTGTGAACTTCTTTTATTTTCTACATACATGCATTAACATGCATTGTCAATTCTGTCTTATGAAAATGGAAAAAACAGGACTGGTGAATGTCAGCAGTTCAGCTTATATACTTAGAGATTGTATTTGTAAACTGAACGTTATCCATAAGAAACAGATATGTATTGGTTATTACTGATGTATGTAAGATAGATTTGATGTCACAATAGCATATCCCCTGAGCAACAACAAAAGCTTATGATGAAGGGTTTATTTTTAAAACTACAGGAAAGGCTTTCTGCAGATTATTCCCTGTGTATGGTTCCCATTGTGGGAGAAACAAATTGCGGGCTTCACGGAATTAGTGTGTTTGCTGCATACATTCTCAAATCTATTCCTGAAACATATTTTGTGTTTAATGTGATCGGCTAACTCTGTGTTTTGCCTTTTGAGTGCAAACGTATGCAAACATTCCGCGACTTGATTAAGGCTTGAGGTATACAGTAATGATGGCTGGGTGTTGCTACATTGACCCAGGTGTGTTGTCTAAATACAATATGGATGTGCAGTGCTGCCTGTGTACTCCAGTGCTGGGAGACTATTTGCTGAAGGTCATTTGGGATCATAGCATGCCATTAATAATTCCTGAAAGCATCCAACATCTCCATCTGTTCTAGCTGCATCCATCGCTCCACTTCAAAGACAAAGGCAGCGTCTGCAGGTAAGCATTAACACCTAGCCTCCAGGCTAAGCTGTCGGAGGTGGGATTCTTTGTTGAGAGAACATATCCCTGGTCATCGGGTCATGCTGCTCATATATTAGCCTGTTAATGTTTGTTTGTTTGATCGCGCGGCTTCAACTTATGAACGCTTAGGTACACAAAGGTTTTTGCGGATGCACACTAAACAGTGTATTGAGGCTACTGTGTGTGTTTTTCAGCTTTGACCAGCTGAATCCAGTGGACAGTCATTCCAAACACAACCTTTGCAAGCTACCGCCATCTCTACAGGGATGCAATTACCACCCTCTATTGAGTCTCGCTGGTCAGGTTGACAAGCTGTTGCCGAAGAAAATATCAAAGCTGATTTTAAATGAAGCATTTAATTACGTACATTGTGTGTGTGTGTGTGTGTGTGTGTGTGTGTGTGTGTGTGTGTGTGTGTGTGTGTGGGGCTAACCACATAACATGTTCTCACCTGTGCGCCAGGCCCACAGCGGAGCGGAGTCTAAACAGTTCTCAATGACAGGCCCACTTCAGGTACGCAGGAGTAGGGCCCTACAGGAGTCCTGCGGGGAGTAAATGGATGTTTGGCAGTGGCATGTGCTGCCCGGGCCTGGTGGGCGCAGTGGGCGAGAAGGCAAGTGCCTGGCTGAGTGAAAGATGGCTGTGTGCAAGGAGAGTGCGTGCACACAGCCAAGGCTGTGACAGAAAACAGTGAGAGTTCTGCTCCTGCTGCTTTATCTTCCCCTGCCAATGATAGATCTCCAGTTTAATTTTGTTAATGGCATGAGTCCAGCGCTCACGATAAAGTCAGAAAAGCGTAAACAGCAATTCCGCCTACTTTTTCTCTCTCAGATGAAGGTAATCCTCAAATATGTGTTTGGTTTATTTGAAAAAAAAAAATAGATTAGCTTGTATTCAGATATCTCATAATTTACTGTAACATAAAGGGTACAGCGTATCATTCGATGAAGTGAACAATTATTCCTGCTTCAACCCTCACATGTGGTCTGCTGATAAAGCACCTGTGCCCATGAGTAACTCCACCGTCGTTGGGCCCTGGGCTCTTGTACTGTACTGTAGGGCTGACCAGTGCGTCGCCTCAAATCACCATCAGCTCCAAACTGCTTAGCCTGGCCAATTTGAATTTCACATCTCTGCTGACTCATAACCCTGTCAGGATCTCTCTTCTTTATCGTGTCTGTGCCTCCGGTCGGACTCTCATCACAAGCAGTAGGAATTAATTATTCCGATAAGAAACTAGAGACACAATTACTGTGATTTTTGTCAAAGACTTTGTTTTGGCTTAATGTTGATATCTGATCGGGACATTACTGCAGCGCAAGCTGTGCCTTTGAGAGCAATTCTTTTACCATATTTATTAATTCGTGACATTTCAGCGGAAGTTAATGGGAAGAGAGTAGGAAGTGATTTTTGTCTAATGGCACAGTCTCAAAGTAGTCAGGTGAGAGCAAGTGCAGCGCTGTGCCTGCCGCTGCACTGGACAGCGGCTCGGATCAACCCGATAAAGAGGGACTGATTGAGCTCCGTGCATCCACAGGAAGCCCATAGCATTGGGGTTCAAGGTTATCTGGACAAATCAGACTCCTGTTTCCATTCATCCACTCCTCGCCCACCACCAGCCCAACCCTTCCCTGGGCAAACCAGCAAATTAGCAATTCTGATGTCTGCAAGCAGGTCTGGCAAGGGAATGCCTGTGAATCCTAATGCCTAAATTATAATTTTTTTTGGGGGGGGGGGGGGCGCAAAAAAAAAAAAAAAAATTTTTTATTTTTTTTTTTTTAATAAAAGGAGGACGGACGAGAAAAAAAAAAAAAAACCCCATTAAAGAGGAAGAGAAGAGGAGGAGAAGTGTGGGGGGGGGCATCCTTCACTCAAGTCTTTGTCTCTCTTAGGGCCCGTGTCCACCTAAGCCTTTCCCAGCGTTAAACTGGGGGGGGGGTGGGGGGTGTGTCTACTGAGCGTTTTTTTCATATCCGTCACGTTTTTGAGCTGGGAGAGAGAGTGCTGTATGATCGGGGGAGAAAATATGAGCGTCACCTGTCAGTCAGACCTATCAACACTGGTTTAACTCTTTAGGCTTGCTGTTTTCTATTAATTCGTTACATTTTAATATGAGTAGTCTTATGAAACAGGAATACTTTCCACCAGCTCTTTTGGATGAGGAGTTATCGGGCTGTTCAACTGGCAAACACATAGGAGCAAGTTGTAGGCTGACGTGTGCGCATGAAACGATCCGTAGGAATTAAAAATACAGCAAATCAAGTGTTCGCCTAATCTGCTCCCACAAACGGGCTCTCCTCCCTCTGTTCTGGTCATTTTAAGCCACTATTTTCGTACAGTTTTGGGTAAACAGAAAAAAAAAACAGTTTCTCTCCCGTCTTCTTTGTTGCAAGGCGACAAGTCCCGACGACCTACTATCTGATTGGCCCTTTAAAAAAAGTGTGTCCCCCGCCTTTCTAAAAGTTAACTTTTTCAACTTCAAATCTCGAGGCGGCATCAAAAAACCAAACCCAAAACGCTGGGCGCTTCGCCTTTTCCAGAGCCGCCCTTTGGGCGGCCGCTTCTCATTGGGAATCAATTGAAAAAAGGGCTGGGGAGGAAAAGGCGTTAGGTGGACACGGGCCCTTAGTAAATATAATTATATCGATATACTATACTTAACATTAAAATCTAAAATTCATGTCGGTGCATCTGAATAAACCCATGTCCTCAACATGGTAAACCTTACTACTAGTACTGTGTGTGAATTAACATGGAAATGTTTAAGGGGAATGGAATACCCACGCTATGTCCATGTTAAGTGGATAGGAGAAGACGGGATGGCCTTGTCACTACACGAAGTGAGGAGCCTGCACGATATGAGGTGCGCGTGCGCAAAATGGCCACCATCTTTGACAGCCCTCTTAGCCCAAAGTGTTTTGGAGAGCCACAGACTGCACTAAAAACAGACTGTAACTCGCTCAATTCTGAACCGAATTTCATGAAATGTAGTTTGTTATGAAGATAGAACAATTAATCATGATACTGATTACGTGTTGGAATTAAATTTAGTTACGGGGCCGCTGACCCACGGACTTTGTGTGTGTGCTCACGGGGAACTTTAGGAGGGCCGGGGGTGAGGACGCCGACGTGCGTTGCCTAGGCGACTGCGGCCTTTCCAAGATGGCGGCCGTTGCGCATGCGGTCCTCATATCGTGCAGGCTCCTCAGATCGTGTAGTGACAGGCCTCAGTCCGAACAGAGAGCCCGACCCGGCTGTGGCCATTATGTAAGATGGTCTTATCAGGCTCTACCTCCTGCTGAGCCACAGCCTAACTTCTCTCCGCTCCCCCTTCCCAGTGCTCCCAAAACATGGGCCTTCATTAGCAGGGCTAAATATCCCTGTTCGCTGCAATCTCTATCATTTCTTGCCTTGAGGCGATCCGATAATTACCTGTTCTCATTTCCCCATCCTTCTGGCCAGCAGGGAAGTGTTCTGACTTGCATTAGTTTGCATGAAATATTATCAGAATATTGCACATTTCTCCATCCTGCAGCCTCTGACACAAGAAATATGGAGTCACCAGAGCTGTGATTGACAGCTGTCTGCCTTTCATGTTCCTCTGAGAAGGTCTGCTTTATTCTGGAGTTACTGCAATTATTGTGATGGAAGGAGGAAACCTGTGCATTATGTGTGTATTAAGGCTCTGTTGCCTTTGTTTTAACCTCTGTCTGCCATTATTTCTGGGCAGTATTGTTATCCATTATATGTACCTCTTTGTTACCTACCGCATAGGTGAAAAAGGCATTTAAATTTGAATTCAAGCTCATCTGTGAGTTTTCCCTATATGGAAAATTAAAGTAAAGTTGCATGTTCCTGTCTGTGAATCCTGTGAAGGTTTTGGGAGAGGCCGATGAGTACATGGCATACAATGCCCGGGAGGGTAAGGCATCTTGAGCGGTTATGGTCAGTGTTATGGTTCCAAATCCCAGGAATTCTTTGTAGCTGCACATATTTTGTCTCATATTACTCCTTCCTATCAGTAGTAATGTCCGGCGCCTCTGTATCAGGAGATGGATGAGCTTTACCACTGAAGGCAAGAAGCTCCACTCGGCCTAACCTCTGCGTTCACTGGAAATTATATATGAGAGCTGTTATAAGGGGAAAAAAATTCATTTTATTTTGATATGAGGCAGTATGTCCACATGTGTCTGTTCTAAATGTCTACTGCAGCACAAATATTCAAATTCATGGTCTTTGCCAAATTGCATCTCTCGTTTTGTGGAAAACGAAGCTACGAATATGACAGTTTTGACCATTGAATATTGATTGGAGCCAATTTTAAACATGTCTTTAAATGTGATTCATGAATGTGTTTTGGAATTTAAAAGGAGCTGGAATGTTAAGCAGAGGATCTGTGTGGTACAGTGTTGTTGTTGTTGTTGATGCATGAGCTTAAGCTCATTGAGTGTCTTGCCTTGCTGTGGGAAAGCAGTGATGATTTTGGACTTTGTGACGGTCACTTTAATCTCTAATGAAGGCTCGTCCCTGGCTTTGCTCAGCCCTCTGATAGCAGAGCAGTCGTAAACAGGCCTGTCAGGGGGATTGCAGCGCTAGCAGTGCAAATGGCAAAGAAAACCCCAGGGACCAAGCCATGCTAGTATTATGGTGTAATTCAGATAAAGCTCAGAAAAGACATGAGAAAATTCCTCTACTACTGCCTTGCGAGAGTTTACTGTGTGGCTGAATCTCAGTATACCTTTGAACTCACTTTTCCCCTTTGCCTTTTTAAATAAACATGATCCACACTAGTCCAAGTGCACAAGTTACATTCCTACAGTATGCTGTCAGCTGGTCAAAATATCCTTCAGAATAATCTGAGAGGAAATTAAAACATCATCAGGCTTATTTCAGATGCAAATAAACACTCAGTGTTTAAGATCACATCAGAAATTGACCATAAAATGTGTGTTTCTAAATTTGGTCACGGCGTTTTAGGGCATATGCTTCTTTAAGTTCACAACATTACCATACAAATGAAGACAATTTCATGTTTAACATTTAGTGTGAGATGTTTTAATGTGTGCTGAAATGATTCTGTGAAACTGATTACTGGTTGCTCTGTGTTCTGACACATCCTGTGCTCATGCAGCATGTGCGACAGCTGGTTAGTAATTAGAATAATCTTCTCCCTGGTAGTGATTTAGCTTTCATGACTGCAGCTTACCTCAAATTGAAAATAAATTTATAGATAAATGCCTTTGCTGTTCCAACAAATTATACCGCTGTAACTCAAAGGAGCCAAGTTGTTTATTTTGGTGGTAAAAGAGCAATCAGAGAAAACAAACAAAGCTCTTTATGAGTTCTGTCAGATTAATAATGACTGCCACCCAGCAGTGATGATACAAACGATTATTTTTCAGGGCTCTCTACCCTTCCTCATCATGGTAATTATAGATACTATATCATTATTATATCAAGTATTCACTACAAATTATCAAGATAATTGAAGCTTGCTCCAGGATTGCCAAATTCAATGTGGTGCCAATAAACTGGGAATTACTGAGCAAGATGGAAACGGACACATGTTTTTATACAGCACACTAGCATTGAATCGGTTTGGTGTCTTCATGTTCACTGTGTATTTGACTTTAGTGAGCACAGATATGTGTGTATATACACACGAAAACACACACATACACACAAACATCAGTTGCCTGTGTTAAGATGAGGCTATGTGATACATTGTTTTTCTCCCAGCTTCAGTTCTGGTGTATCTGGGCAAATCCCGTGGCTATAAGGCGTAGAATCTGTCATGGAGAAGGCATAAGCCTTTCATATGCATAGTAGAGATAAGAGGCAGCCATTTTATCAGGCGAGCTGTCGCTCCAACATGCTTGCGTGTTGTGTGTCGCCGGGAGCGCCTCCAGAAACATGTCCCTTTAATGACACGACCCACGCTCGCTAAGGGGACGCCCAGTTTGTTCCGGGCTCCAAACCTGACAATTATGCCAATTACGCCAGGCAGCAATGTTGACGAACACACCGGGAGAATTGCTGAAGTTGATTGCTAGCTGTGTTCCGAGGTCCCCTGCTGTGACCTCTTCTGTAATTTAACTAGCGTGGAGGAGAATTGCAACGGGTTTTCTAGAAAATTCCCCAAGCCTTGTGTTCTTTTGTAACGGGGCGATGTTCATGCCAACTGAACAGGCAGAGAAATGGATCTAGTGTGTCAAGAAGGAACAGAGAAAAATCTTTCCTTCTGCTAGTCGCCACTGTATGGGATTTGTTTCAATTCATAAGGAGTGTTGTTTTTCCTGCCGGGCCTGGGCAACATGTAGAAAGTTGTTGTGGTGGATCATGTTGCCTCAGAGGATTAGATCCCAAATACTGACCGGGCACCATTAGCTGCCACTTATGTAACCCTTAAAGAGCACTGCTGTTGGCACCTGTGTATGAAGCCTCGCTGCCTATGAAGTCAGGCAGGAGACACTGCCAATATGGAAGAATATTAACAATACGGTGGCTGCTCACTTGCTACACCATGAAATGTGAGTGCTTGGTTAGAATACATAAAGGCTTTTTCAGCAGCTTTTTTGAGCAAGAACAGCATTGTACTGCATCAGCCTATTTGCAACAAAAAAAAAAATCTGTTATGATAAGCATGCATCTTTTGAAGGAAAAATATGATCCTCTTTTACTTTGGAACATATTAAACTTTCAAGTGCAGTACATGATTTTTTTTAATGTATGTCTCAGAATAACAAGGCTCCACATGAATGGCATATAGTTTTTTTTATTTAAATTATTCTTTATTCTAACCACTAAATGAAGTGATGTGAAGTTTTAAGACCACATATTTTGCTAATTCTACAGTATGTCTAGTCAAATCCTTAGCTCTTTTTTTCTCTAATGGTGTAGCAGTTAAAAGCTGTGATACAACACCTAGTAAAGGAGATTTAAATTCAAAAACAACAACTGCAGATTATATGGGAACACTGAGGTCAGGAACTATGCTATAACAGTTCACTTGAGCTCAGTTCTGGTCATGTAAGCAGAGGGCTGATGAGAGCAGCTGGACTTGTGCCATAAGTGAGGTTTGTATCTCGGGTTACCTTAGAGCTGTTAAATCAGACCCGGTCATTATGAAGTAACATTGCCCATTGAGAGCATGTTACACCTTTTTTGTAAGTAAACAATAAAAAAATAAAACAGACAGGCAACTTCCTCTGCCGGCCTGCTTGTCAAAGCTGAACAGAGCTCAGTCCCTGTCGTCCCCCTCACTTCTCTTACATAACACACCGTTAAGCTGGGGTTAGCAAAACATTAGCGGTCAGCTGGTTATTGGGACAGTGGAAATATAGTCATTCACTGGAGCAATGTTTACAGTCAAAAAAAATGAGATTGCTGTGTGACACAAACAATGGTTTTGCTTCTTGCCATGTGTTGACGATTACAAACTGAAAATTGTATTGGTTGTTTATTTCTTTTTCCATACAATAGTGAAAACGCTCAAAATAGAGGGTGTGTTAAATGTAAAGTCTGTAGAACTAGACTGTCGTGACTTGTTGTATTCTGCCCATGTCCCTGTGCCACTTCCAGCTCTTTGTCATGTTATTTGGATCCTTCCAAGCATAGGCCTAAGGACATCATGTTTGAGTTTATCAAATTTGCGCTGTCTAACCAGTGCTGTCTCTTAGAAATGTTAAATGTCCCTACATGATTTACTCCTATGTATGATTAAAAGAGGCTGAGGAATCCATTAGTGTCCATCTAAATTACATCGGCCGAACCGCCCGCCTGCAGTCCGCTGCAAGCTCATTGATTAAGAGCCGTTTCCAATGGTTTTATGTAACTGGCCCATTGCATTTGTTCAACAGTGTTAGTGGCAAAAAAAAAGGGCCATTGTAGAATGGAGTCAGATTTTTCTCTTTTGTCAGACAGGACAGTCTAAATGAAATAAAAGCTGCCTTGATTAAACACCTCTTTTTTGAACCCTGTGACTCACTTTCCTAAATGTGGAGAGATTACGGAATAGGAGCAATTGTACAGGGTCGGCTTTGAAGCAGATTTGCACATGATGGTACTGTAGCATGCTGCGCAAATGGACTCAATCATTCGGAGAAGTGATAGGAAGACAGCACATTGTCCAATTAATAAGCACAACAACAACCTTGACATCCGTGTGATTCCTGAGATGTTTTCAAGGCATCATCGTTATTGATATGAAAACCTAACTTTGGATTGCTGTTGGAAGCCTCCATCTTAATTCAGTCAACTCAATAAAGCCCCCCTTTGGTTTGGATAAAAAAAGACAAAAGGCAATGTCAATCAGGTGAACTAATGGGAATGGTAAATTGAAAAAGAGTTTGCAACCTTTTAACACACTCACACACACCAGGGCTGACAGTCAAGCTCCATTATCTGACAGCTGGAGAGGTTAAAAATAACTGTGCTCGCAGCGAATTAGACGTATCATTTGGCTTCTAAGTGAGAGATGAATCTTTGTGTGGATGCTCCTGCCACGCCGTGACACGAAGGCAATATATCAGGCTGTGTTTGCCTGTCTTTCTCATAAACTCCAAATGGAATTGTAAACAGATGAAACCAAATGTATTCTAGTCGCTCCTATGCCACAGTGAAAAAGCCGAGCTACCATAGACACATACATTACTGTCCCGTGCAGACTCAAGCCAAAGTAAATCATAAATCATAATTTGGTCGCTAGAAGTGTTATTGCTATCGCTCAAAGCCAATCCTCGTGTTTTATATGTTACCATTTTATCCGACGATAAATCTGATATTATTGCACATACGTGGGGAGGACTTTTTTTTCAAGCCTGTTATGTTCTCTGCATCACACGTAACACATCCTCTACAAGCGTGTATACAGAATGTATAAACACACAAGGATGAGCTATATGAATCTATCTTCTGCTGGTCACAGTCAAGTTTTTTTTCCCTTGACATTCAATAGCACCCTGCCCACTAATGCATGCATTTCACATAAGGTGTCGGAAGGTGGGGTGTCGGTTTGCCATTTACGGTGGTAAAATAAGTTTAACAGTGGGATCCTTGTTAAAGTAAGGTAAGTAAAGAGATTTCCATGGGAGGCTTAGGTGACAGCCAAGGTGTAGCTTTTCCTCTAAATACCTAACTACATCATTGTTAATTCATAGCTGTATAATCACTTACCAGAGTAAGTGCAGGAAGGATGATCTTTGTGTCATGTTGTCTCACAAGTTAATCTCTTGTATTTCCTTGCCTAAGACCCGAGCTCTAAATTTGTCAGCGACTGTGTGTGTGTGTAACCGCGTTCACCCCCCGAGTTTTACGATGAGTTTTTAAGTCTGCATATTTACCAAGCTCAGTGTGGCCCTGTCTCAGTCTGCTTGAAATGATTTATCTCATCCAGCTTAACTGACAGGTATTGATGTGATACAAGGATAAATGCAGTAGATTGATGGAATTAAAGTCCATCCTATTGTTCCCATGCTGTGCATCGCTGACACATGTGAGACTCGTGTCTCTCATTAAAGAAAAAAAAATTCTTCAGGCCTCCTCCCTACGAGAGCATCAAGTTTTTTTTCTCTCTCTGTGTGTGTGTGTGTGTGTGTGTGTGTGTGTGTGTGTGTGTGTGGGAAGCTATCTCTCTCAGTTGTTTTCCCCTCTATAATCTCTCCCTCCTTGCACAATGGATTTAGCCTGGCCTTGGATGGGAGAGAGTACAAATTGCAGCTGACTGTTAAGAGCAGAGCATTCACCCTGTTGACTGAGCCCAGCACACGTGATAACATTAAACAAAGGGGCAGGACCATTGATTATTTGATTAACTTTCAATTATTGCTTGTGAAAAGGACAGGATCACCACTGCAAGCGTAGCCATGCTCTGTTGTTGAAGCATCATCGTGTTATACCCCTGGGCAGTCCCCCTCGCTTCTTATGTGTGCATCTCTAAGCCACTAAAGAAATCTAATCTTCACTATGCAACAAAAAATAAAATAGAGAGAGCGAGAGAGAGAGGCTTTCTCCACTTAACGTGTGCAGCAGGCACTTGGCTGTGAATCTAAATTTTAGGGAGCTAGTGTTAACTCTATATTTGGATTCCACTGGAGTGGATTAAGGGTTCTTTACTGCAAACCCACGGGATTCTCCGAGACATAAAAGAGGAGACTGTTTGCATCCATGCTATACAAATAATTGCAGGTTTCGAATCGAGTGTAATTTCAAGCACTAAGCTATATGGGAGAGTGTGGGCTTTGATGTACAAATCCACAATTCATGGGGGATTAGCACCCCAAAGGTTAGCAATTGCTAATTACAGGAGATTGGTTATACATATCTAACAAGGCGAGAAAACAGCCTTAATAAATGTGAGGATTCATCAGGAACAAGGATAAGCGGGCGATGATAGGCGGACATGTATTTGAATCACCAAAGACTGATACCCTGTAATGCCCCTTCTTCATACGGTGGAAAAGCAAAGAGGCACTGTCGCTTCTATTGTCTTCATACACAGCGTACCTTGTGCGGTATGAGATTTTCAAGATGCATTTGTGAATGCAGATTTGTGCAATCATATAAATTAACATCTCAGATATTCTTCCTGTGTCTCTTACTGCAGCAATTTCTCTTTTTACTGTATTTTGCTCACAGCGTTCCGCGCTGCATTTCCATAATCCTTGGTTCCCTTCCACAAACCACCACTGGCTAAATGAATCTATTATTTTTGCCTGGAGCCGTTAAGATGCAACAAAATGCAATGCATTGAAGGGAATGAAACTTGTGATAAACCGCATATTTTCTCTATAATAGCCTGTCTACAAGACATGGTTGAAAAGTATCAGTGCACTTGACCTTTAATAATCTGAATGTTGTAATGCTTAATGGAAGTGGTGTCAAACTCCTTCCAAGAAACAAAAAAAGCAACAACAAAAAAACATAATTCAATTCTGCTCACAGTCATTTAGTCAAGTTCACAAGTGGCTTTTTTGGGTTGTTGATTACCCTGACCAACAACAGCAGCCTGGGCCGGTGTGGCCTTGTGTTTTCATACGGTCCTAAATTAAACATGTCCGAGCCAAGGCGGGCACTTGCTCCGCCGCGGGGAAACACTTTTTCATCTCCTAATGAATGTGCCTGAGGGGGTCCCACAGGGGGCTCCACTTCACCCCTCATTAGACGGGGTGTTGCCTCTGCCTTCATGCTGAGGAGCAACCTCCTGGAGAGGGGCCTCCCACTTCATCTCAATGTCCCACGCTCCCCTGCCCTGGACCAGTGGAAGGCACTGTCTCTATGCTTCTCTCTCTCTCTCTCATTGTCACTCTCCATCTCTCCATGTCTCCACTAGCATCGCCCCTCGACAGAGCAGAGCAGCTCGCCTTATAGTCGCAGACCAGGGATAAGAGGGCAGTCCATGCTCCTAATGTCATTTTAATGGCCTTTTTTTCTGTTGTCGTGATTTATTGTTTTACACACACCTGCTAATGTCTTCCTAGATGTACATGACTGTCTTTTTTTACAACAAGTCAGGGATGCTCTCCTCTTCTGAAACTTTTAATGAGGAACAGGTTGAACCAACTCATCAGAAGTGCACTGAGATCTCCCATTTCTTCCGGCCATGCTGTCTTCATTACCTTATGTCAGGCTCAGAGGGCTAGACATGCTGTGTAGTGGCCTTGATCAGCAAAGACAAGGATGAAGTGAAGAACTGAAGAACTGTGGAGGACCATATGTCCTGCTCTGGCCAACAGGTTCCCTCTCACTCTCAAATAGCCACTCTCATTCGTAAAATATTGACAGCTTCCTGTCGTTAATGAAGCAACAAAGAGCAGACAATTCCTGGCTGTTGTGAGGCAGCAGGAAGGGAGACGAGGGATATACTGGCTGTCAGCTGACTCTTGAGAGCCTTTGTATGGCACCAGAGAAGGTTGAAGAGCTGATTGTTATTCCAGGGCTTTTGGGATGTGTTTATGCAACCATTAATCTTGGCACTTGTTTATTTGCCCGGGATTAGAGCACCACGGTGCATTCACCGGCAGTCAGGGAAGCCGGTTCACCGAGAGGTAGCAGCGGGCGCTCAGGCCTTCCTCTGTAAGTGAAGGCGTGCAAGGAGGAAAGCATGCTTTGCGCATGGCTGCTTAATCCTGCCATGTTAAACAAAACCAGGCCAGTGTTTGTAGGACTGTGAAAACAGCAGTGCAGGGGGGGATATGTGCCTCACATGCTGTAAGCAGTCTGTGAACTCTGTGTGGCAGTACACACACTCCCTGTTGCACCCCTGTCGTCTAGCCATGCCTTTCACACGGCCTGCTATGACTGCAGGAGAGGCAGGACGACAGTGGAGTTCCTTGACTTCTCCTTCACAGTGAATACAGAAATTGTATTGTATATTACAGGAATGGTTTCTGATAAAGGAACAATGCATTACCGACCCTTAAATAAGCCATTGCAATTCATCGCCTCGGTCTACTTGTACAAGCAAAATCATATAAACAGATTGATTTCAAAGGCCTTGAAATTTCATCCCAAGTAAATATTTAACATGGTCGTGAGTATCGCATTTCAAGTTAAATCATTTTGAACGTTTAGTAGCATTGAGGATGCATGATGGGAAGTATTCACAGTCACCTATTAACACACTAATAGTCAAGGGCACCCTATATGGATTAGAAAAATGGCTTGGTCTCACTTTAATTTGCTCTCTGCACCTTGAAGAGAGGGGCTTGAAAAATCTTTGACAGTCAAGCTGGGGTGCGGAGTGCGTTTTGTGTAGGAAAACAAAAGTGGTCCCAGTAAAAAAAAACAGAAAGAGCAAAGCCCAGTGAAGCAGGCATTTTTGAGAAAAGCTCTTCTTGTCGGGCCCCATGACACTGGTGATCTGTGGAAAGGTTGGGTGCCTCTAATTTCAGCTCTATCAAGCTCTGGATCTTTGAGCAGCAGGATTCAGTATCCCAGCTAAAGTAACAAGGCTCATTTGTCTCAATCACACGTCCCTGGAAGTATCGGCTAGCCATCGATGTCATTCATCTTCCCTGTCCTTGTCTGCTCTTTTTCAGCTAGTGAAAAAAAGACCAAGACCTTCAAGCAGAATGGCAGGAGGTGCTGTAAAAAGTGCTGATCAGCGCGGCGGTAAAAACACTGTTGAGCTGTGGGGAGCGTTCATGAAACTCGTAGACAATCAATATACTGTTTGTGTTTCATTAAAGCTCGACAGACTCGCTCGGTTTTTGGGGACTTTAGTGGTTTTATTAAAAGATTCACTTTCACAGTCCTTTAAGGACATTGTCATCAAACGGTGAGACCATATTATTTCATCTTGGCTCTTCAAGAAGCAGTTGTTGTAGTTTGTTCCACTACCTCAGTCAGTACACAACACCAGGAGCTGGCACATTTGAACACCGTCACAAAACCAGCGCAATTTTAAAAAAATGGTCAGTGTGGTGAAATATTGCTGTTCTTATGTGAAATGAGTATTTCTAATACTGTACAAAGAAAAATTAAAATGATAATAATTTAAAATAGTAATAATAAAATACACTTTATATCTACACTCAACAAAAATATAAACACAACACTTTTGTTTTTGCTCCCATTTTTCATGAGATGGACTTAAAGATCTAAAATTCATTCCGGATACACAATATTACCATTTCTCTCAAACATTGTTCACAAATCTGTCTAAATGTGTGATAGTGAGCACTTCTGCTTTGCTGAGATAATCCATCCCACCTCACAGGTGTGCCACATCAAGATGCTGATCTGACATCATGATTAGTGCACAGGTGTGCCTTAGACTGTCCACAATAAAAGGCCACCCTGAAATGTGCAGTTTTGTCTCATAGCAAAATGCCACAGATGCCACAAGCATTGAGGGAGCGTGCAATTGGCATGCTGACAGCAGGAATGTCAACCAGATCTGTTGCTCATGCATTGAATGTTCATTTCTCCACCATAAGCCGTCTCCAAAGGCGTTTCAGAGAATATGGCAGTACATCCAACCGGCCTCACAACCGCAGACCACGTGTGACCACACCAGCCCAGGACCTCCACATCCAGCAGGTTCACCTCCAAGATCGTCTGAGACCAGCCACTGAGACAGCTGCTGAAACAATTGGTTTGCATAACCAAACAATTTCTGCACAAACTGTCAGAAACCGTCTCAGGGAAGCTCAACTGCATGCTCATCGTCCTCATCGGGGTCTTGACCTGACTCCTGCTCGTCGCCGTAACAGACTGGAGTGGGCAAATGCTCACATTCGATGGCGTCTGGCACGTTGGAGATGTGTTCTCTTCACGGATGAATCTCGGTTTACATTGTTCAGGGCAGATGGCAGACAGCGTGTGTGGCGTCGTGTGGGTGAGCGCTTTGCTGATGTCAATGTTGTGGATCGAGTGGCCCATGGTGGTGGTGGGGTTATGGTATGGGCAGGCATCTGTTATGGACGAAGAACACAGGTGCATTTTATTGATGGCATTTTGAATGCACAGAGATACCGTGATGAGATCCTGAGGCCCATTGTTGTGCCATACATCCATGAAAATCACCTCACGTTTCAGCAAGATAATGCACGGCCCCATGTTGCAAGGATCTGTACACAATTCTTGGAATCTGAAAATGTCCCAGTTCTTGCATGGCCAGCATACTCACCGGACATGTCACCCATTGAGTATGTTTGGGATGTGCTTGACTGGCGTATACGACAGCGTGCACCACTACCCACTAATATCCAGCAACTTCGCACAGCCATTGAAGAGGAGTGGACCAACATTCCACAGGCCACTATTGACAATCTGATAAACTCTATGCGAAGACGATGTGTTGCACTGCATGAGGCAAATGGTGGTCACACCAGATACTGACTGGTTCTGAGTCCCCAGACCCCCAATAAAGCAAAAAAATGCACATTTCAGAGTGGCCTTTTATTGTGGACAGTCTAAGGCACACCTGTGCACCAATCATGATGTCAGATCAGCATCTTGATGTGGCACACCTGTGAGGTGGGATGGATTATCTCAGCAAAGCAGAAGTGCTCACTATCACACATTTAGACAGATTTGTGAACAATGTTTGAGAGAAATGGTAATATTGTGTATCTAGAATGAATTTTAGATCTTTAAGTCCATCTCATGAAAAATGGGAGCAAAAACAAAAGTGTTGCGTTTATATTTTTGTTGAGTGTATATGATTTATCATTATAAAGAATACTTCAGAATTTGAATTTAAGGACAATTGTTAATTGTTTCATAATGTAGAGCCTGCCTATTTTCTTTATATGGAGATATTGCATAATGAAATTGCTGTCATGATGTATTTGCTTTGTTTTTTTCTCCTAAAAAGTGATTTCCAATGTTTTGGAACAAAAGCTCATCACTTGATCCATTAACACATGTGCTGCGTAGTCCCCGCGCAGAGCTGATGTCAGCTGCAATGGAAACACTGACTCGCACCATGACTGCAGGCTTATGCTGAGCTCCTCTCTTCCAATGGAGCAAAATCAAGATCATGATTACTATCTGGCCCGTGCAGCCAGTCTGCGTTGTCTGGAAACATGTTTTCCTAAGGAGACCACAGAGGGACAATTACTGTCAGCTGAACTATTCAGCCTGCTCGCCATGTGTGTTCTGGCTGCGTGCCTCTGACCCACTGACCCTGAGCAGCGGCAGGAGACTGGACCTCAGGCCTCCCTCCTCGACTACTGCCGCCAAACAAACCCAAAATATGCACTTTGCAGATGTCTAAAAAGCACAATACTCTGTAAACCCTTTGGCAAAAAATAAAAACCATGCCGGAAGTTGTATGGATGTAAGTTTTTGATTTCTTTGCATTAGAAGGATCCTATTCAAGCAGAACCCTGGTTGTCTTACAGAAAAATGCATACTAATACAGCAATTATAGGAGGAAGGAAGTTGGACAGTGTGGCAGTAGCAAATTCCCCGGTGCAATGGAACAAGGCTCTTTGTTGTTATGTAAAGGTTTCTGCGTGTAATTGCGGTGAATGTTTTGAAGGATTCATTATTTATATATTCCTGTGTTTTTCTTGAGGAGCCGAGCAGGCTGCCTCCCCTGCAGGGAGAAGGGGGTGGTGGTGGTGGCACGGGGGGCAGAGAGGTGCTTAGCTCAGGCACTGTACAACAATCAGGGCTTTAACCATTACCCGCTAACTTCAAGTGGTCAGACTAAAGGTTGGGTAGCGTCCCATGATCCTCAGCTAAATCATGGTATTCAAACAGCAGCTCCTGTGCCCGTCAATCAGTCGTTCATGTGTGATTTCGGCCTCAGTGATTTTGGGGGTTTTGGTGCATCCCTGGCTCGCTGCACAATGCATGAGTAAAGAAAAAGCAATGTGTGCAGCTTTGACGCAGACATGCAACGTAAAAACTTCTATTTCCATTCAATGATGCATGTCATCATTCAAAGAGGATGCCTCACTTTTTGTGGGATCTTTGAATGGCCCAAACCTAAATGATCCAAACAGTTAGACAAAGCATGTCAATATTTGCAACACAGATTGTTTTATTCAGCTCTCATGGCTCACTGTGACTAACTAGGAGCTGGTGGAGGAATGCATAAGCGAGTGCTGTCTACAGATTGCATTTTGCCATCAGAGTAAACAGTGTGAGCCTTTCTCCCTCCCGGCAGCAGCACACATGTTCATACGCCCGCACACGCGCGCTCACACAGGGGGCGTGCCCTCCGGTTCCCCAGCACCCGGGCACACCTTCACTTGTCACCGCAGTCACAGACGAGTAGGGGGGATAGGTGGAGTGGGGAAGATAGAGGGAGGTAAGGAGCGATAGGGGGAGAGAGAGATTTGAGCTCAGGTGGGGCAGACGAGGGAGGGGAGCGCCGCGCCGCACACATGCTACCCTTCATGGTGCTCGTCTGCTCTGTAAACCCGGCGCTTTTGTTATTTCCCCCCAGAGTGCAGGCGTGCAGACTCTCAGTCAGGAAGCTCGTCAATCTTTGCCACAACAACACATAAATTAGTGCCCAAATTACTGTTACGCCGGTGGAGAAAGAGAGACACACGGAGAGAGAGAGAGATGTCTTGCACTGCAGGTTTGGGAATACATCTTCCCATCTCCTGCTCCCCCCTCTTCATAGAAGGGTGTCAGAATGCACTTCAATAAAAAAAAACAGTCAAGTAAATACAGGGAGAGACATGAAGAGAGAAGCACCGCTGTGTTGTACAGGCATCTGGAGTTTGGGCAGTGCTGAAATATTAATAGGCCTCACACACAAACAAACACAGAGATGTACGCATGGGTTCATCCCTAAAAGCAGCCCAGGGCAATGGTCCAGACCTGAGCTTTAGCAAAGTCACTGCACTGCTGTGAAGGAATAATAGGGAGAGGGCTTAAAAAGAGCCCATCTTTTGAAAACTGGAAAATATCTCTTCAAATATAGCCGGTCTCTAGTGAAGGGGGATCACAGCTTAGGCAGCTAAATGATTGGAGGGGAATTAGCACGAAACATCATAGCATAGAGACATCAAAATGTGTCAATTATGTCTTTCCCTGCACTAATCTCTCTGGTCAGAATCTTTTTTTTTTATGACTTCAGCGTGTTTGTAGGTGGAACGGGGAGAGCTAGTGATGATATAGAGTTTTGGTCTGCAGGTGATTATTTTTTTCATAGCCTAGAGTTAGTACCATGTGCCTCCTCCTTTATGCTACAAACAGGCAAATGCCATTAGGAACAGCTCTATGGAAATATGCCTGCAGCCTCCGATCCCTAAAACAAATAACACATTTATACCATTCACCGCCTGTGTTCCCTTCCACAACTGTCCTTTGCCGCTGACATTCAAATAACCTTTCTTGTGCTGCTGCATTTAAATGGGGAATAAAAAAGTATTGTGTTTTGTGCGACTTCACATGACAGCTGAGCCATGGCAAGATGAATTAGAGAATTATTCCAGTTCTTGTTAGGCTGTCGTCTGACTTGCTATAGATCTGACTTGTCGTGGGTATCCGCTTAAAAGAGTCTCTGTGTATCAACAGACAGCTAATGGGAAGTATATGTGTGCCAAATGAAGAGAGGCACATATAATGATGGAGGAACATTGCTTTGTGCACATTTGCAAGGCCACTTCTGTGCCCTCTGGGGTTTGCATGTTGACCATGTGCTAAATGTTCTGTTTTATTTTTTTTGTTGTTTTTTTCAAGAGAAATCTGCTTTTGTTCAACAGTCCTGAGAAGAGGCACGTGATTCCTTTTTCATAAGCTTTTGTGTTTTGGGTTCGCCTGCAAACTATTATAGGAGGAGACTGCACTATCAACACACAGTTTTGTCTGATAGAAGCAGAATAGTGTGTTCATAATGCTGTGCTCTGTCCAGTTCCTTACATAATCTCTGACATGAGCCCACTGGCTTGCGTCACGCCGTCATTGACAGCTGTCAACACAACACTGCCGACGCACACACACACACACACACACACACACACACACACATATTGTCACTCACAAATCACAGTGCGCAGAGCCAAGCAAATGTGATTTTTTCCCTCCGACTGATTCATTTGCTTTCTTTCGGATTAATGCGCATTGTGAAGGAGCCAATGAAAGGAAAAGAATCTGCACACACAGAAGAGTATTGGAGCCTCTATTCCAGACCTTGTTTATTGTGCACCTCTATCGTGATTCATCAGGCCATGAGAAAATTATTTAATGGTCCAATCGAGTAATGGGTTAAGCTCTCAGCGTTATGAAGGTGGCCCGGGCATGGTCTTGTAACGTAAGGGATAATCTTAATCCAAAATTATGTCAGTAGTCCAAATGTCCACAGCCTGGAGAATTTGACGTGTGAGTTTGCACAAGCCTGTAGGATTTTTGGTTTTACATTATGTTCTGTGTTTCCAGCCCATAAGGAAAATTTTAACTATGAAAACAAGTATGTAAATATATTACTGAAACAATATTTTTTTTGTAAGATTATTTTTTGGCTTTTTTCAAGCTTTATTCGATAGTACAGAGTTGAATGAGGAGACAGAGAGAGAGGGGTGAATGACATGCAGTTAAGGTCCACGGGTCAGATTTGAACCCACCACCACTGCAACTAGGCCTGAGCCAACATGGTAAACGCTCTATCCACAACGACACCGGAGTGCCCCGACTAGTTGGTTTTTATCTGACACACATATATTCAACTAAAGACAGACAGACACAAATAGAAGGTTATCTTTAGTGCATTCTAAACATTTTTTATTAAGAATTCACATTATATAGTGATTGCTAGAGTATCAATATTTCTAAATATTTACTAAATATAATTCTCAGCGTGTAATTTGTTTATGTCTTGCAAAGGACACTTTATATTTTTTAAAGGGGCAGTACTACATTTGCAGTGCACAAGGAGGATGTGTTCTGCGATGCTTAGTCCTATATTAGAATAAACCATGACAGGACCCCTTGTAAGCTGTTGGTGTGTATTTGGCAAAGTGTTCTGGGTCTTCCACATTTGACTGTCAGTTTCCATGTCTTTGATAATGCACCGTTGCTTTAGCAGTGAGTGTGCTAATCTCGGGGGCTGTGGAGAGAGAAGACGGTGAAGGGCACTGGGTGAACATGCACAGGCCACGCTGCCCTATTGTACATGTGCTCTGAGTGACACGTCATCCCCCCTCAAAGGGCCGGCGACTGTGGTGGTGAATAAGTGTCCTTGAACTGCCCAACCAACGGACAGACAAAGAACACGCTCTAACATTTGGCTTGACTGTCTCCTCTCTCCCTCTCTCTCTGCCTTTGTCCAAGACCCCCACGCCAGGCTACAATGCTGCTGCTGCTGCTGCACACCGGAAATCAGTCTTGAGCCGCGGTCCAGGGCCCTCGTGGTGCGATTGTGCTGCAGTTTTATTCACACATAATCTTGGCGTCTCTGGGCAGGTGTCTTTGAAGTGGCCTGCGCGCATAGGGCCATCTCGCCGTGCTGTTAGGAGCGGCATGCTGCTGGGATGGGCTTTAGCCGTCTGACTGTGCCTGGCTTTGATGTCGTAAACAGAGCAGGCAGGGCTGGTTGGCAGGGAGGCACGCACGCAGGCAGGCAGGCGCAGTGAATGGGATCAGTGGCACTGCACCGGTCAAGCTCAAGCGAGCCAGCAGCTGCCTGTTTCACACCAAGAGGCAGTTAACACCGCGGCTCATGTCAATAGATATTGACTGCCAGATTGGGAGTGCTTATAAAGCGCGGGCCTTTTTTTGTTTGACTGACTCCCCCTGTGTGAATTCAGTTTAAATCATCCTCAGTGTCTGTGAGTGGTGTGGCTTAGGGGCCAGTCACTCAAGAGGACAAGTTGCATACAGATATACAAATACTGACTTCATGGTGTAGGTGACTTCATGGTGTATTTCATCTCCATTGTGTCATTGTTCGCTTTTGACCCCCCCCGCTTTTGACCCCCCCCCCCACATC
>CM049400.1:22050000-22052500 GCA_026929865.2 Hyperoplus lanceolatus
GCAAATCTGCATAACTCTGTTGCAACAGCCTTAACTTCTATCTTATTTTCAGTCGCCATTAACAACTTCTTACTTTCTGCATATCATTATTGTTATATGCCTAGGCCCTGTATATTGAATCTCGGTGTAGAGACAGAGAACACGTACGTCACACATATATAATGACTACCATTATTCTCAAAGCAACATTGTGACATGAACACATGCTAAGACGTCACTCTCTCTACATTTCATTGTTTGGCAGAAACAGGTGAGTGCCTTGTCGGTGGGACTAATGTGTTGCCGTGATAGAAAACTAGGTGTGATGAAATAGGAGGGTTGTTAGAGGTTGTCATTAGCGGGCACTGCAGCTGAGATGCAGTAATGGGAGCACACAGGTGGGGATATGTGCTGGAGCGGGCTCATGCTGTGCTAGACTGGTCCAGACTGGGGCTGGTCTCAGCTGAGGAGATTATGTCAGAACAGAGCAAATCTAGTAGACAGAGCAGTTTGTTGTTGTTCTTTTTTTGTTTGTTTTTTCTAAAACACACACACACACACACACACAGGAATTCACACAGACAAGTGGAAAACTGAACATACACGCACAGAAGAGGGGACAATCTTTATACAAACTACTTTGCTTGAATTGAGTTTTACACATTCATACATATTCATGAATGTGAATGAACACAAAATACATTAGCGTCTATGAGTGATTTTGCATAGCCACACATTCTCATTCACACACACACACATGCGCTCAGGACAGACGAAGGTGACTCTTGCCTTCACTCGAAACCCACACAGACACACACCAGAGCCCATCTGCCCGCACTCTCCTTTGTGTCACTCCGCTCGCTTTTCACTGAGCGAAGACAAACATACGCACACACACACACACACACACACACACACACACACACACACACACACACACACACACACACACACACACACTCAAACACATTGACATACTGCCAGACCCACATAACTCAAGGCCAAGGAGTCTCATTCCCAGCATCATTGTTTAGTCTGGAAACCTTAAAACAGGAGGCAGCAACTTAGCCTGTCTCATGTATGAGTGTGGCTGGTAAGCTTTAAGTAACTCCCCACTTCTGCCTCTGTACTTGTGAAGCTGTTCATTTTGGTAATAATCTCTGTCATTATTGATTCCTTTCCCTGACATGTGGGGATTCGCTTTTTGTGGTCATGGTTATCTTTTAAATAAGTATATCACTGTTCAGTACTGTGCTTTACTGCACATCAGGCTAGTGAAGTATAATGCTATGAGCAGGTCTATCTGTAATGGCTTTAACATGTCTCTGGCATTCTCTGGAAATAAGTGACAGTATCTTGAAACAGGTCTGGACTTTTTTACATATTATATATTTTTTTTAATTACTACTTGATTCTATAAAAGTTTTGCTATTAAATATATTTGTGTTGGTAACCCAAACCACTTGCAGGATTATTAAAGAGTAACATGATACTCAACAATAAAATTTACCAAATTTCTGAATAATAGTGGAAAATTTCAATAGTATCATTTCATAAATGGACATCTATCCGATTTCAGAAAGTAGGAGAAGATATAATCACACATTTCTGGTAACTTATTCAACTTTATCCAGAGATGTGCCTCTAGGACAGTGCTACAAACATCAAACCTACATAAGCAATTTAGTTTAATTTGATGTTGCATTCGAGTCTAACACATGTTTTTTCTGTTCCTTGCTAATCACAGCGGTGAAGTTTGGACGCATGTCAAAGAAGCAGCGAGACAGCCTGTACGCTGAGGTCCAGAAGCACCGGCTACAGCAGCAGCAGCAGCGTGACCACCAGCAACAGCCCGGGGAGGCGGAGCCACTCACACCCAGCTACGGCCTCTCAGCCAATGGGCTGACAGAGCTCCATGACGACCTCAGCGGCTACATGGACGGCCACACCCCTGATGGCAGCAAACCAGACTCGGCGGTCAGCAGCTTCTACCTGGACATCCAGCCGTCTCCTGACCAGTCAGGCCTGGACATCAACGGCATCAAGCCCGAGCCCATCTGCGAATTTGCCCCCGGCTCTGGCTTCTTCCCTTACTGCTCCTTCACCAACGGAGAAACCTCCCCCACCGTGTCCATGGCCGAGCTAGGTAAGGAGCAAGGAGAGAGAGAGAGACACAGAGCGAGGAGGGCAAGAGGAGAGAGACAGCAAAAATGTTGGAGGGGGAGAACAACTCAACCGTGGGGCAAAGCACACAAAGGTTGCTTAAAATAGCAGGAGGTTGGAGACTCATCTCCAACACTCATTAAAAGAGCCACTTTTTTGTAATTAGTTTCCATTAATTAGGGCCAATCAGGATCCAGCAGGGCAGGCGTCTTGGGAAATCATTTTTTTAGGCTCCCCCGTGCCCAGGAACTCCTTTTAACAGATGTGTTTTCAAAACCATTTAAATTCTTATACTCAACATTTCTCTCCGAAAAAAAAATGTGACCTTTGTTTCAGTGAGTAATGCGGCGCCCCTCCT